>JBAMJV010008509.1:0-97253 GCA_037951105.1 Echinarachnius parma
CCAGCAGCGGTGGCGGCAGTGGCCGCCGAGGCAAACCAACCTTAACCTGGAATGCAGCGAAGCCCAAACCAGATCAAGGCCCAAATAACGACAATAACCAGAACAACAATCGGTAAGGAGATGTAATAATACAAATTTGTTTTTGTATATGCATGTGCACTTCAATAGGGAAATATATTATTGTTGGTTACTAACTCCAACATTTTACTAGGGTTTAGGGTTTGGGTCAGATTATGTCTTTAAATTCAAATCAAGTTTAGAAGAAAATAACCATCAGAATAAGGTAAAAGCTAGGGACCAACACACATAGGTACATTACAGTAGCATTGTGTGGAGATCAACCTCTTCCGCCTGCTGCACTATCCAAAACATAAACAATTTTTGTCGGCCGTTTTCTCCCTAAATTTACCAGCAAATGCAAACAAACTTTCGTTTATGTGATCCCTAAGTCATATACTTTGATAATAATTACCGACTTTGTTGTTTTGAAGATTGCAAAATGTAGAAAAAAAAGGATTATTTCCCGTCTGTTTTCATTACCGATGCATCCTAACACACAACGTTCAACTGATGAACGGTACAGTGTATGAATAGGCAGTATAGTAATCTCCCGTGTATTACCATAATTGCGTGTAAATGGTCCACCTGAGTGGACCATATACTTTGCAGATGTGGGGACCAACAAGTATAGGAACAACACTGGCTTATATATTTAAGTACCATAATTTTATATTTAATAGAAGTACAACACTTTGGAAAGGGTTGCATAATTCATTAAAAATGCAACTAATCATCCAACTTATGGAACTTAACAGGGCCCTGTGTTTAAGCCCCGTTTAAGCGCCAGTGTTTGCAAGTGTGCCAATCCTACACACGTGTCAGTAAAAATTGAAGCTAGCAGCCCCAAAATAATATATTCCCCTAAAGTGTGCATTGCCAGTAGTTGTCCAGCTTTAATTCTGCCATTGATCTAGAAATTATATTATGAGGCACATTATACAACAGTACTATATTATTACATTTTATTATTACCTTTTAGACTATAACAAAACCTTTTAATAATGAGGTATTTTTGTTGGTCATACATGTAGCTTGATTACATTCTTTAATATTCTTAAACCCTGATGTATATTAGATACTTGTTAAAAGGTATAATTCTCATGGTCCCAAAGTCGGTCCTGGTTGCTTTTAATGAGGTTCCACTGTTTAGCCCATGAGTTTTTACTATAATATACCCTTGGAAAATAGTTTAAAAGCTGTTTATTTTTTCTATCTTCTACTTTCTTTGAAGGCCCGTATTTGGAAGGCCCGTATTTGTGAGAGATACACATAACAGGGTGATTGCTGATAGGGACAATGCCGTGGTCGATGAATAGATGTCAATGCAACGTCGCTGCATGCTTCGTTCCAAGAACGGACTCGAAATGGTGTAGAGAAGATCATGGGTCATTGTGTGCAACTAGAAACCAGGACAAATTAATCTAGACATATATAATAACACATAGTTTTACTACATCCTGTTGTTTTTCAGTCTTTTAAAAGTAAGAATATTAAATATATGAAAGCATGTCATATACACTCTGTCCTAATATGTCTAACCTTTAAAGATAATGTGAAGTTCTGCTTACTAATTAGCCATGATATCAGGAAAAACAAAAAGCCAGAAGCGATGTCCCCAAAGACCCCATGTATAGGAGCTTGTCAGAATGTGGCATGTATGAAATAATCAAGTACAAATAATTTATTTCTGTGAATCAAACTAATTTGTGTGTAATATGATATGATACACCAAACTTATACTTTTGTCAAATTTCTGTAATAGATCAATTGTATTTGGATACACAAATTATTGCAGATATCTGCCACTGAAGTCCTCTACATATATTTCCAGCATACTTTACAGGTGGCAAATACATGTATATGTACGTCTTTAGTCAAAGGAATAGCAATGTATAAAGTTTCAAAGCTAGCATAATATTATTGAATTTAAAAGTAGGCCGAAATAATGAATGACTCGAGTATTAAATTGAACCTGAATTTGAAGGGGAGAAATTAATTAATAGATTCTATCATTGACACCACAAACACTACAATACGACAGCTAGCATATATTTGTTAATGATCAGGGTGTTCTGTTCCTTCTGTCTTATAGCCATTATTATTTGAAAGTATGATTTTAGGACTATCTAATATGCAGATTGGATTGATATTTTGTAGTTATTATAAATAATATACTAGTGCATGTACAAATTATGTTTATTGTGGATAACCTGATGCCATTTCCTCGCCATGATTTTAAATATGTTTGTGGAGTATTAATAAATTGTATTTATGTAAAAAATATTTCACTGAACAGAGTATTTCCTTACAAGTCTCAAAAGGGATGTGCTGACCCTAAATGTACTACATGTACTATCAGCACAGGATGAAAGAAAATAGCAATTAACAAGTTGATTTGATGAAATTTTAAATTCCCATATCACATGTGATAGAAATCATAATTAAGAAATAAAGCGAAATGATCAAATTATATATACAAAATATTGGACAATACAATACAATATCAGGCCTACAAAATGATTTCCAATAATAGAATTCTACGTATTTGCATGTTTGTATACTGTATGTATGTGTGTGTGTGTGTGTGTGTGTGCTTGTGTGCGTGAGTGTGTGTGTGTGTGTGCGTATGCAAGCATACTTGTGTGTCGTATTATATGTGTTGGCCAGTGCATGCGTGTATGAGGGCAAATAACAAGAACAAAAAGGGTGCGTGTGTAAGGTGAATTTTGAATGAGGGCTTATTGTTGGGGACAATATTTCCAGTTTCTTGTAAGCTACTTTCAGATAACCACAATACTGCAAAAAGCCTACAATATGGAGTACATATAAATAAAATATGAAATATATATGAAAGACACTAATTTATTCATCGATGGACATAAATCACATAAAGGACGGATGGTTTAATAGTGTATCTCATTGCCTACAATACACTGCATTTCCTATAGAGTTAATTAATATATGGTACACCATGTTCCCATAGTGAATTGATAGACATATTTTGATCCAATTAGTCATTGCATATCTCATATTCCAGTTTTAGAACAGATGAAAAGTATTGAACCATTATGTATGACTTAGCCACACATGCCTCAGAGACATCTTTGGCTGAATGTACATTATATACATAGTATGAAACAAGTACCGTATATGAACTATGTTCATTTTCACTGTTAGATATTTGCTCTTCAGAGTCCTGCCCATCGCACACTATATATACAATCAGATTTAAAATTCAATGAAGATCTGTCCATCTCAACTGAAGTAAGGCGTGTGTCATTAAAGGCCCGGGTCACATATCACTGGATAGCGTAACGAATGCCCTACAGAGAGTGAAATGTTTAATCTGTGTGTCTCCGTTCGCGTGCGTTTCTCGTCCGTTCCTTGTCGGGCGATAAACGTTGCTCTATCTGGTGGAATGTTTTGTGCATGAAGCAACGGGGACAACTTTCACCACCGGTTAATTTGATTTTGCAAATTTTCTATTCATCAGGCATTCGTTTACGCTATCCAGTGATATGTGATTGGGCCTTTAGGCATGTAGTTTAGTTTAGATCCTTAATTAATCGTTTGTCGGATTGGATCAGATCATGTAGTTTAGGTTGTGCTTGCACGTACAGTAGGATCAGGTAGAACCTTCTTTTACCACATATGTAACCTTCATTATTCATATCACTGCACACAAAGTTTATCCAATTATCCTTTTTTAATCGCAGAATGAACTATTTTCCACAAGAAAATTAAGGTCTCCTTGCTCTGTCCAGTGATTGCCTTCGCTTTGTCCAACTTGTACCACAGAAAGAATTTTGTCCGCAAGATATTTGAGGGTCGATCATCAGATGTTGGCAAATTATTAGTCTATGGTCATCCATAGAGTGACCGCTGTGTTTGCCTTTGCAGTATGCAACTTGAAGTTGTGCAACCTTTGTAAGTTTGTACCGCAGAATTAATTTTTCTTCCAACAAACAAAGTGAGGGTCATCATAAGTTGACTAATTAAGTCATAGTCCCTGCTGGTTAATTGACAATCAAAATCTCTTTCACACTGTCCAACTGAAGTCACACTCTTTTTTGTTAAAGTTTGTATCTCAGAATTCTCTGGTCGTTTGGAGTGTGACTCCTTCGCACTGTCCAACTAATTGTACCACAGAATTTTTTTTTTTCCAAAAGAAATTTGAGGGTCATCAAAAGTTGACAAAGTCGTAATCCCTGGACATCCTGAGGGTGACGGTCAGTGTCTCCTTGTCTCCGTCCCACTGCGCCCGGCCGTTCTTGCTGTCCACAGGATGGGGAAGGTGGAGTCCAAGTTTGCTAAAAATGGAAATGTAATATATATACATGAATCAGGCTTAGCAATTAGCATGGTTAAAATTGAGATCCAAATCACAAAAATTATGTTTTATATCACTGACTGGAATTAAAAATAAAAGATAGGATTTTAATAAATGATAGGATTTTAATAAATGATTGGATTTTATGGCAATTTCCTGATAATAAACTTGTTTCCAATGAAAGATTACGAATAAATTACAGTAAAAAGATATTGAAATGAAATATAAAATATCTCTTGGATGTTGAAAATAAGTGGGGGTCCCATATATGAATATAAATTTTATAAACATTCATAGTTGTAGGTAAAAAGTCAATAATAATATAATAATAAGAAGAAAAATAATAATATTTATAATAATAGTAACAATAACAAATAAACCATACATACTATTTTTAACCCACAACCAAAAGATAACCTACTGCTTAGGTGTCCGACAGTCCAGGAACTTGTCCTTCACGTCCAGCTCCACGTCTTTGTACTGGACACCTGGTAGCTGGATCTTGACCTGGAAAGAAATATGAAAAGCATTAAAATGCTATTAATGTTCATGCACAACTTGTAAATTATATTTTTTTGTGCATTAGGTTAAGATTTTGTCTCTCTTATAGTATTGTAACAACTTTAATGAATTAGTTGGGTCAATAAGCATGCTTTCTATGACATTAACAAAGCTGCTATTTAACCTATGAAGTTTTGATAAAAGTTTAAATAACATTTTAAAGATCCTGTTCACATTTTGTAAAAACTAATTATGCTGTAAATGTGTCTAAATGAAGACAAAAACAATGATGTACAACAGCAAAAATGTTACAGCATGCATTGTCATTTTAATTTTGTTTAACAAATTCAATAAAAGAGATTACACTCTTACCACCAGGTCTTCACATGATGCTGTGGCGTTGGTTTTCCGTCCCATCTGCAGGAACATGTCTTCTGTGCACACAGCTTGCTTGAAGATGATGTCGTATCTATAAAACAAGAACACACATCATACAATGAGCTAATGCTGTCTACCACCATTAACTAGCACACATCATCACATAACACTTTAACTCAATCTAACAACATAATAATTTAAAACATTACAAATTGAATTTATGCAAATTATAATATAGAAAAGTATATCTCGTTTAATCATATATGCTAAACATTTACTTTGTTTTCATTGTGGCCCACTCGGGCAAGTTCTAAATAAAGATACCTCAATCTGGTGGCCCATAACAAAGTAAAACATTATTAATAAGCCTACCCACATCTACGATGTAAATGGTCATTCTAGCCACTTAAACGCAATATGCAATATTGCAACGGGATTTGCTCCCGGGTCTTCCATCTCTCACCACAGCCATCCACTCGCTGGTCAAACCCGACAACCACATCCCGTTTAGTTCTTTTATACACTAGGGATTCGCAGCTAACTCTCCCCCAATCAGACACATTACAAGTAGTTTGCCTTTATAGCGGCCCTTGCCTTTATTCTTGCCAGAGGACTCCTTACGTTTGTACAGTCGATCAGGCGCGCATCTCGACTATGCGCCTGATTCCGTCTCGGTGCATCCAGCTAGCTCGCACACACGTCTTGTCCCGACAACGGCCTTAGACCCAACTCCCTCAAATTTGACTATGACGTGACTCTATCTATCTTCCACACACCGCCGTACTCCGATATCCACGTCCGTCGGATCAGTGCGCGTGTGGAGATCGTGTGTGCGCGCTAACCAGCTATACCAAGCTCACATGAAATACACATCATACACTACTATACTCTGATACACAACTAAACATGCCCTATCCACAACAGTACATCAGCTCGCAGCATGCAATACGGTACAACCCTTTTCACATCTGTGACACTACAATTTACAACGGTTCAAGCACAATGATTAAAAGCGCAGTTACAATTTCGTCACATAACCCCCTCCCAAGATAAGTCTGTCCTCAGACTTACATGGCTATACGGAAAAACGAAATTCTAACTTGCACAAACATTTTCAAAATAACTACTTATAATGTTCACTTAAGCATTCTCCTTTAAACTTAAAACATAATCAAAACATTTCTCAAAACACCCTTATGCAATTCCATATCCAACTTTTCCAACAGAAACTGTATGTCATGCTCATCAAGCATTACAAACTAAAAAATCCACATATATACAAATACCTAACCCAATTATTAACTTTCCTTATTTCCAATAACAAACATGTTTTCCCCAATCACATTAAAACAATAAAAACTGCCGACGGAATCACTTTAACTTGTTTAACATAAGCTACCAAAATTAACGCCAAACGATTCAAATTCATTGACAAGATCGCATGCAAGATCGTACAATTATCTATTTACAAACAACAATTAAAACCACTTGTCATCATATATGCTTGACTGTAAACATATGTCTATATACAACATTCAACAATACGCCTGACAAAAACTACTGCTCATTGACCACATGCAAGGTCGTACAAGATATCTCCGGACACAGAACGAATGGTAGCCGAACGGTCACATCAATGGCATTTCAATAAATTCTAATAGCGTTTTGGGCATAAGAAATCAAACTATACATCATCAAGACTGTACTACATAAGACTTAAATATTAACTCTGTCTTACCCCAATACTATCTCCTAAACAATCTGAGGTATCAGTCTCAATAAAACATAAACAATTATTAAATGCGAATACATAAAATTAAAACACTGCACGTTTCATATTCTATTTAAAACATAACTTGGCATATACAAATCCACGATAACGATCTGTCAAGTTTTCTTTAAACTCAAAAGAAATACATGATCATGAAAACAACAATTATCAAAACGATATAAAAATGAAAAGGCTACTTAATGGAAGCCAATATACAATGCTATATACAATACACAAAATATGAAACGACTCTCAATCAGCAAAATGTCTCTGAGTACTGATCAATTTAAGGACAAAGATATCCCTAAATCATGTTAAAAGTTCTTCTAAATTAAGGACAACGGGATGTCCTTTAATCCTTTCGGGCCGAACGTTCAATAGTTTAAAGGACGACGGAATGTCCCTAAACATGATCATTTAAAGTTCATACAATTTTTAAAGACAACGGGATGTCTTTAAATCATTTAAATCGAAAGTTCCGGTATTGAGTTTATTTAATATTCAATGGGTCCGTCTTCGGTGGTCTCGCTTCGGTGAAAGGCTTGCCCACGCGATCTCCGTCTGCTATCTGTATCCAGGTCTCCTATCGGATCATTGGAACTATAGTCATCTCCGCTTCCGACACATGCCGTTCATCCGTTGAGGACGCCTCGCTCAGTCTCCCCCTCCTAGTAGTCAAGACTACTTCGGATTCCTGGATCCACGACTTCGTCGACGTTCCCTCCGGGTATGGCTTCAGATGCTTCGAATGGACTACCCACTTCCATCCGATCGGTGACTTCAGACAGCATGTGGATAATCGGGTGAGGGCCTCTCTACTTTCGTGGTCATCTAAAACTCTGCCTCTTGGTGCTGAAAGGATTGGAAAGCCACACGGACACCCTGACATGGAGCTGAGATATGGGAGCCTTTCATGCCGTCCTTCCGTGGGGAGCTTCTCGTTTGTGCACGCATTTCGTCCTCGCCATTAGACCTGATGTCCGCACTACATGGCCTGTAATACCACCAATTGCCCCTCGTGTGATTCCTTCATCACCCCTGTAGGTCGACACCTGTGGTATTCGCATGTGACTCTGCGACATATCGTCTCCGCGATATCCATGCTGCACTAGAGCCTTCTCCCTTGTGTGGCAGTCACTTCCTGCCTCCGTCACCAAGAACACGTCGTCCGTCATCTCCTGTTCACCGAGAAGACATCGTTGACTCAGTCTTGACGTCACTAATCCATCACCCCTTCTGGTACTGGTGCACACTCTGCCACTCTTCCCTGTATGTCTACCGCATACACAAACTGGAACGGAAGAGTGTGTGCGCCGTTAATCCTGGGTTCACATGTGGCCATCAACTATCTGTAGGGACGGGGTATGGGGTGTGTGCCCTTTTTCAGGCTAAACCGTGCACTCATGTGGGGCTCCATCGATGTGAACGCTGCTATATCGTCTTCAACGTCAAGCTATTACGTTTTCATCACGTAGGTTTCATCAGTTTTAGCTCTCTCGGCTAGCCATACAATTCCCTCGGGATATCTAGGCGTACAGCCTGGCCGGTCGGCGAACGTACGTGATGGTGGCGAGGTCATACGACCCTGGTCACACCCAATCTCCACCCACACTGCACTGGGCTGCACCTTGGCTGCACTCGTATCAATGGGGGCCTGTGTATGGGGGAGGTTCTTTCTTGATTAACATCTATTTTACATCAATATGCGTGTATACACTATATACATCGTTTATGAGGGCGATCTCTACAACCCGGGTTTGGCTATCGCCTGTGTGTGTGGTGGGTGAGAGCGTCGGGGGTGTGCGTGGAGGCTATAGCCCGTGTAGTTCTCCAGCATCAGGTTTGACCTGGCATACCCACTGTATGGAAGCGCATTCTTCTCAGTGGTATAACGGGTGTGTGCCGTTGTGTCTATCGCCCGATCTGTGTGTGGCGGGTTGGGGCGTCGGGGGTGTACGTGGAGTCTAGCCCGTGTGGTTTGTATTGAAGCGCATCCTTCCCCGTAATATCTCGGTGTGTGTGTCTACAACCTGGGGATTCCCATCGCCCGGTTCTCTGTGTGCGTTCCCACACGTCCGCCATTTTCTCTGGCCCTTTCTCAGGCGGTGTATCCCTCAAGCCGTATTTCAGGCAATTCAAAAGACTTCTGGGCAATCTTTCAGCCTCAAATTCTCGGTATCTCCTGCGGGGAGTTTCGGCCCATCTTTCAGGCGCTCTTTGTAGCTTAAATCCTCGTAGTGTATCCCACCGCTGCCACCAATGCAACGGGATTCGCTCCCGGGTCTTCCAATTCTCGCCACAGCCATCCACTCGCTGGTCAAACCCGACAACCACATCCCGTTTAGTTCTTTTATACACTAGGGATTCGCAGCTAACTCTCCCCCAATCAGACACATTACAAGTAGTTTGCCTTTATAGCGGCCCTTGCCTTTATTCTTGCCAGAGGACTCCTTACGTTTGTACAGTCGATCAGGCGCGCATCTCGACTATGCGCCTGATTCCGTCTCGGTGCATCCAGCTAGCTCGCACACACGTCTTGTCCCGACAACGGCCTTAGACCCAACTCCCCCAAATTTGACTATGACGTGACTCTATCTATCTTCCACACACCGCCGTACTCCGATATCCACGTCCGTCGGATCAGTGCGCGTGTGGAGATCGTGTGTGCGCGCTAACCAGCTATACCAAGCTCACATGAAATACACATCATACACTACTCTGATACACAACTAAACATGCCCTATCCACAACAGTACATCAGCTCGCAGCATGCAATACGGTACAACCCTTTTCACATCTGTGACACTACAATTTACAACGGTTCAAGCACAATGATTAAAAGCGCAGTTACAATTTCGTCACAATATCCTGGCTGTATTGGTACATAGACAATGCATGTGTTGGCAGTCGATGATCAATCACCAACCATGCGTTGTCTATGTATTGCGTACAGCACACAATGGAATTGTAATGTATGTATGAGTGTGCTTACTCTGGTTGTGGACGAGGGTCATAGATGTCCTCAAACTCTGATCCCTCTGGCACTGCGTCGGCATCCCAAATGTCCTTGGTATCTCTAACAGATTTCTCAGCTTTATATGGATGAATGAACACAAATTTGAAATTTGAAAAGCAGAAAATACAGAATTAACAATATGAGATTTGTATCACATTTATAACATTCCATTGTGAAATTTAAACAAAGCAACATCCCAAATATCCTGACTATCTCTGATGGATTTATTATTTTTCTGTGCACTGTATAGCATGAAAGTGTTTGAGAATAAAGTCTGACAAGTTTGCTCATGCTACAAAAATAATTTACAGGGCTGACTGACTTACTATATAATACCATCTATGTGAAACATTTATTGTGAACATTTGTTTAATGAAACACATGTCTGCAATTCACTACTCAAGTATCGCAACACAAATGATATTACAAGTTTATATCACTTTTTCATTCACTTTGTTTGCCTGTTTTATTTTATTTTTTTCTGGTCAGTATTTGTATGTTGAATTATCTATATCAAGTATAAAAAAAATTTCAAATATGTTCAATAAGTGAGTGAATTGAAGTAAGCAAAATAAAATGCAGAATAAACTTTATTACTTTAAAGGGACTTAGTAACATTGTCCAAATCCTCAAAATAAAATTGTAATTCTAGCAGTTCCTTTATACCTTGTTGTATTCGTATTAACAATAAAATCATGGGACAGCTTTCGGTTTTTCAAATTTCCCTTTCATTACAAAGATATGTATGATTGAAGTATTTAGATAAGAAAATCTCCGGGCGAGATTTTCATCCCTGTACAAAGTGAATGCAGTGAGTTGGTGAATATCACCCAATATCACTTTGCATTTTCGTTCATTACTTGGCCATACATTGTCCATTTGACCTGAAATTTTCACACAATACCCTGAGGACATATGAGATAACAACAGTATACATTGCATCAACCATTCATCAGTTTTTGCACATCTCAACAAAGTTACTAGATCCCTTTAAGGTTACTTTAATGAATACGCTTAGTCAATAAAGTGTACCTTTGGTAGCTGGTTCCTTCTTCACTGGTCCTATGGAGCCGGGTCCAATAGCTGCTGGTCCAGCTGATAGCTGAAAATAGTAGAATGAAAGGGATCGAGGTAATAACTTTGAATCGACCAAACTCGCCTGTATTCAAATAATTAAGTTAATTTGAACCAAACACCCGAGTGGCTTCGTCTCTCACATCCACATTTTAGTATGATCAAAGAAGGCTCCACTTGGCCATGGGTCACATTGTGTAAAATTGTAGTTAAATATTTATATTGTTTCATTGTTTAATGAACAATGTTTTTTTTTATTTTGTATAATTATTACAATTGATTATTGCAATGTGATATGTCTCAAACTTACAGATTACATGAAGATGAAAAAGGAGGAGAAATAATAATAATAATGTAGTATTTATATATGCATATCACAGATGTTTCCATGTACTGTTAGAAATTGAAAATAAAAGGAATGTTCAGCATACTATATTGCGTAGTAACTTTAAGCCCGGCGCAGACAGAGCCGACTCAACCCGATCCGACTGGTTTAAATCAGGCTAGAGTTGGGCCCGGTCGGTCAGAGCAGATTTATCGCGTTGAATTGGCCCCAACTGTCTCTCGACTGGCAAAATGTGTGTCGCAAAGCACTGAAAACTGAGCCGATCGGAATGACAACCAGTCGAGTCGGCTCTGTCTGCGCCGGGCAATAGATAACGGAGTACAAGGAGGAAGAAGAGGAGGAGAAAAAGAAATGTAACATATCTACCTGCAAATCTTCCTCATCACTCTCCACATCCTTATCATCTCTTAGAAGGCCCGCTAGAGCTGTAATGCTTGTCCCAGTAAAATCCATTGTTGAGTTTTGCTTGAAATTATCCAAGACTGGCAAGACGTAAGACTACTAAAGACACAAGGTGTGTCCTTTTTAAAATGATATACTTTACTGCACTATATTATGTTGAGTATTCTCTGTAGGTCCTTTTACTCTCTTAAGTTCTGTAATATAAAGAGCAACAACAATGTAAGAGTTAGACTAATTCAGAAGAACATTTGAATATTACTTAGACATTGAACATTTGAACATTCAAACATGTTTGCTTATTTGTTATAATAACAAACTGAGGCATACATATGCATATACTTATATATACATTACAACTATTTTTTGCCAATGGAAAAGAGCAAATTACTGAAATTAGGTCACTAAATTATTCTTATCTACATTTTCCATGATACAGCGCATAGTTGATTGGGTTCCAATGCAATGGGCCACAAATTTTTTGGGAAAAAACAGTAAATTATGTACAATTTACATCAGCAATTGCCCACTACAAAATATTTAGTTAGTACATTTTTAGTATTATCATACATCAGGTGCCAAAGTGTTATATTCCCACTTTTCCGCCCATCAGAACGGCTTTATGGACGATGAATTAAATGTTACACGTCTCATAAAAAAGTTCTTTACATCAAAACAAAGTTAGACAAATAAAATTGAAAACAATCTGTTATTTAATGTTATTAATTAACAAATAATACATCTTTCTAATCAAGCATGATCAAATTATACATATAAGAAATACATTTGTTCTCAATTGTAACACACAATTTTCAACCACCAAAACTAACTTGACGAGAACTGTCCTTCACTAAATAAATCGGTCTTCCTGAATTAGCCCACACAATATGAAGCAGGTGGGACTGTGATAAAAAAAAATTGCTAAAACCAAGGCCGAGAATAAACCGAATAACTTTGGAAACACATCAAGACAAAAACAGAATTTGACTTACATTAAATCATTCATTCATTTAAAAGTTACTCTTAAGAGAATTGCATCAATTTAATAGGTATGCGAGTAAAAATTTACGAGAATTTGTGCTATTTCACTTACCTACCTCCCACTTCAACAAGTTCACTCGGACGCTTTATGACAAGCCAAGTGTCTTTGAAAACAAAATTGATAACAGGATGATAAAAGTGTTGTTGTTTAAACACTTTATGTACAATAATCACGTAAACGGGCTTTATTTTGAAATTAATCATAATAAATACCTTTTAGAATACTGACTGATGCTTTTATCTCCGATTCTTATTTGACGAAAACGTAACATTTTATATCAATAATTTAACATGTATTTTAGTACTATACTGCGTCCCATAAATGATGCCATAACAACAGAACGCTGTGTGCATGCCTGTGTCAAATTACATGTTTCGTTCTCTCTTTTTCCGTGAACATTTCTTTAAATAATAGCAGTAAATATGTTTCGTTTTTTTTCCTTTTCCTTGAACAGTTCGCATCACATAATTAGAATTTGTAATAAGAGCAAAAATCATTTAAAGCGAGCCTGAATCACTTATGTGATCTTTTTGTTTTAAATGACACGTGGGCATGGGGAACCCCCAGTAATTTTGAAAATCCTTATAAAATTAAAGGAATACAATACATATTGTGCGCCCTCCTCATGCATCAATCGTGCATGCCCCCCCCCCCCCCCCCCCCCTCCCCCATGAGCCTCTAAGTTCATGTCTTAGCATCTGTTATAATTATTTTATGAATATTGTATGAATTTACATTGTTATTGTCACATTTAATTATTATATATGTATTACAAGTGTGTTTTTTTAATACTATACCTTTCACTTATGTCTTGAATAAAAAAATTTTAAAAAGAAGATATACATATATTAATGAATGTTTTATGCCACCATGGCTTTTTTTACACTGCATTTTTAGGAATATAAATAAAGTTCATATTTTGTTGTCATGCATGCATGCAAATGAATCATGCCTACAAGTAATTGCTTACTGGTTGGTAGAATTTTAAAATAATTGTAATGCCATTAGTTGTATTATTGCTTTCTTTTGCCAATGGATGACACATTTCTGTATAACACTTGCATGTTTGAAGACCAAATAAAATACATCTTATCTTATTTCATCTCATCATTATCTTTCCATTTCAAACCTTTCAAGTTTTAACCATAAATATTAATAATCAAACAATGTTCGACTGTCTTCATTATTTTTAGTATTGTAGTATTGTCAGCATGCATGCCAATTCAAATTGAAAATAGTCAGAAATACGCCTCCACATGGGATTCTTCTTTTTTTAATCTGACTCCGTACTAATGCATCCCGAATTTAGTAGTTCGACACCGGGCCGACATACATATTCTGTATCTTCTCAACTCGCGCATGCGCACAGCCAGAATTTCCGACTTGTATAATATCGCACATGCACAATTCACGAGTGTACATAAAAAAAGGACCCTGATAGCAGACACTGGTAAAAATTACGTCAAATTTACGTCATTTTACGTCCTGTACGTCGTCTTAACGACGTCTTAAATTAACGTCAAAAAGTGAAGATTTTGCACCCGCGTTTACCGTGATATCGACGTCATATTTTGACGTGATATTGACGTATTTTTTTCCGAAAAGGCGTCTTTATGACGTCTTTAAGTCGTCAATTTGTACCATTAATTACGTTATTAAGACGACATAAAGACGTCGTATTGGTCAAACTAAGACGTGATTTGTACGTCTGGATTTGACTTGATTTTCACCTTGTGTACGTCGTCTTTAAGACGTCGTAAATTCACGTCAAAAAGTGAAGATTTTGCACCCGCGTTTACCGTGATATAGACGTCATATTTTGACGTGATAATGACGTATTTTTATCCGAAAAGGCGTCTTTATGACGTCTTTAAGTCGTCAATTTGTACCATTAATTACATTATTAAGACGACATAAAGACGTCTTATTGGTCAATATAAGACGTGATTTTTACGTATTGATTTGGTGTGATTTTCACGTCGTGTACGTCGTCTTAAAGACGTCATAAATTCACGTCAAAAAGTGAAGATTTTGCACCCGCGTTTCACGACATATCTATAGACGTCATATTCTGACGTGCTAACGACGTCTTTTTATGACAAAAAGACGTCGTATTGACGTCATATTTTGAAGCGATTTTTACATTATTAATTATTATTATTAATTATTATTATTAATTATTATTATTATTATTAATTATTAATAATTTAAAAATTGAGATGGTTATGTCTTGTAGTATATTCCACAGTCAACACTTTTATAACATGTAACACATAATCCTATCCTATTCCTAAATCCTAAACCTATCCTATAACCTACGTCTAACACCTTACTGATCAGTTATCGTATAGGTTCCGTATATATATCCCGCTTCTTAGTATGTGAGATTTAAATGGTTAGTATTGACTGTTTAGTATTTCAAAGAGTTGATGCCTAAATAATTAATTTGCAAATCATGTTGAACATATTAAAAACAGGTTGGTATTTATATTAGTTTTAATATCTGCAAAAACAAGATCATAATAACAATGTTTTCAATGTAAATAGTTATAAAAATTGGAATTTTACTTTGCACTCTAATGCGATTGTTTATAATCGATCATGAATGAATCCTGTATCCATTAGACCTGAAGAAGTTAATCATAAGTCCTACTGTATTTTCTTTTGTTATTCATGTTCTAAAAGGTTTCTTTAGAAAATTTAGCAATATTACCACCTTGGGATCATTGGGTTATTTCCACTTTGATACGATCGTTTATAATCGATCATGAATTATTCTTGTAGGCAATCCTATTATGTTGTAGACGTTCATAAGTCCAATATTTGTTTGTTTGTTTTTACTCATGTTCTAAAGGGATTCTTTAGGAAATCTAGCAATATTTCCACCCTGGCATCATTGGGTTATTTCCACTTTGATACTATCGTTTATAATCGATGATGAATTATTCCTGTAGGCGATAATAGGTTGTAGACAGTCCAATATTTGTTTGTTTTTTCTCATGTGCTTAAAGGTTTCTTTAGATAATTTAGCAATGTTACCTTGGCAACATTGAACATTTGTTGTATTAGCATTATACAGATAATCACCTAAATTGCATATTTGTTTATTAGGTCAGAGGCAGGCGCGCCGGAAGCAGTTTTGGATTGGGGGGGGGGGGGGGGGCAAAACCCCAAGGGGGCTCACAATTTGTGTGTATAGGGGCTCATGCCCAACCACACTCTGGGTTGCCAAGTTTGAGCCAGAGGTGAGAGTGAGACATTGCGAGGGAGCGAAGCGACTGAGCGGGGGAGGGTGTGGGAGGGGGGGGGGTGTCCCCCCTCCCACGGTAGGGAGTTTTTGCATTTTTGGACTTGAAATTGTGCAACCTGATGCATACCTAGATAGGAAATTCGGCTGTATTTGGGAAAGCGTGATATGATTTGATCGACCAGAAAGTTTTAATATATTTTTCACGTAGAAAACAAATAATTGACACCTAATAAATATGTACCCCAAAACACACACACACAACACAACATAAACCATCATTATGCAACATTATGTATGATCCAACAACACACTGCCAATAATGAGTCCCGATGGAGCGAAGCGCCTGAGTGCTGGGGCAGGGAGGGAGGGGGAGGGTTTGGGAGGGGGTATCCCCCTCCCCCGGTAAGAAAGATTTTGCATTTATGAATTTGAAATTGTGCAATCTGGTGCATACCTAGATAGGAAATTCGGGCTTAAGATTAACTGCATCTGGGAAAGCGTGTTATGATTTGATATATTTTTCACGAAGAAAGCAAATAATTGACGCACTAATAAATATGCACCACTCCCACATAAATATTGTATTTAGTGTCATACACAGTTCCAACATAAACCATATATGGCTTATGTATGATCCAACAACATGGCCTACAGCTAATAATGAATCCCTGATAGCAAACACTGGTAAAAATGACGTCAAATTTACGTCGTTTTTCGTCGTGCACGTCGTCTTAAAGACGTCTTAAATTCACGTCAAAAAGTGAAGATTTTGCACCCGCGTTTACCGTTATATAGACGTCATATTTTGACGTGAAAATGACGTATTTTTTTCCGAAAAGGCGTCTTGAAGACGTCTTGAAGACGTCATTTTGTACCATAAATTACGCCATTTAGACGACATAAAGACGTCTTATTGGTCAATATAAGACGTGATTTTTACGTCTGGATTTGACGTCATTTCCACCTTGTGTACGTCGTCTTTAAGACGTCGTAAATTCACGTCAAAAAGTGAAGATTTTGCACCCGCGTTTACCGTGATATAGACGTCATATTTTGACGTGATAATGACGTATTTTTTTCCGAAAAGGCGTCTTTACGACGTCTTGAAGACGTCAATTTGTACCATAAATTACGCCATTTAGACGACATAAAGACGTCTTATTGGTCAATATAAGACGTGCTTTTTACGTCTGGATTTGACGTCATTTCCACCTTGTGTACGTCGTCTTTAAGACGTCGTAAATTCACGTCAAAAAGTGAAGATTTTGCACCCGCGTTTACCGTGATATAGACGTCATATTTTGACGTGATAATGATGTATTTTTTTCCGAAAAGGCGTCTTTACGACGTCTTGAAGACGTCAATTTGTACCATAAATTACGCCATTTAGACGACATAAAGACGTCTTATTGGTCAATATAAGACGTGCTTTTTACGTCTGGATTTGACGTCATTTCCACCTTGTGTACGTCGTCTTTAAGACGTCGTAAATTCACGTCAAAAAGTGAAGATTTTGCACCCGCGTTTACCGTGATATAGACGTCATATTTTGACGTGATAATGACGTATTTTTTTCCGAAAAAGCGTCTTTACGACGTCTTGAAGACGTCAATTTTTACCATAAATTACGCCATTTAGACGACATAAAGACGTCTTATTGGTCAATAGAAGACGCAATTTTATGTCTGGATTTGACGTCATTTCCACCTTGTGTACGTCGTCTTTAAGACGTCGTAAATTCACGTCAAAAAGTGAAGATTTTGCACCCGCGTTTACCGTGATATAGACGTCATATTTTGACGTGATTAATGATGTATCTTTTTCCGAAAAGGCGTCTTGAAGACGTCTTGAAGACGTCAATTTGTACCATAAAATACGCCATTTAGACGACATAAGGACGTCTTATTGACGTCATAAAAAGGTCGTCCATACGCCCAAAATAATTGTTTAAATGTCTTTGAAAGACGTCATAATCACGTTGTAATAACGTCGTCTATACGACAAAAAATAATTGGAAAAAATGGTTTTAAAAGACGTCACAATGACGTCGTAATGAAGTCGTTCATACGACAAAAAATGATGGCAAAAACTAGTCTTGTAAAGACGTCATAATGACGTCTTAATATTGTCGTGCGTAGGACACAAACCTTAATGGCAAAAATGGTCTTTCAAAGACATCATAAATACGTCGTTATTTTGTCTTCTATACGACAAAAATAAATACTGAAAAAAATGATCTTTAAATGACGTAATATTAACGTCATTTTTACGTCCTTCCATACGCCAAAATCAATTGGAAAACTGGTCTTTGAAAGACGTCACAATAACGTCGTAAAAAGGGCGTCCATACGACAAAAAATTATGGCCAAAAATAGTCTTAAAAAGACGTAAACATGACGTCTTAAAAACGTTGTCCGTACGACACAAACCTTAATGGCAAAAATGGTCCTTTCAAAGACATCTTAAAGACGTCATTATAACGTCTTTTATACTACAAAATAAATACTTAAAAGTGACCTTTTAATGACGTGATAATGACGTTGTTTTTACATCCTTAATATGACGAAAAACCATTGGAAAAAATGGTCTTTGAAAGACGTCACAATGACGTTAAAAAAAGGTCGTCCATTCGACATTAAATGATGGCAAAAACTAGTCTTGACAACACAACATAATGACGTCGTATTAACGTCGTCGTACGACACAAACCATAATGGCAAAAATAGTCTTTAAAAGACATCATAAAGACGTAAATTTTAAGACGTTTTTATGACAAAATAAGAAGTGAAAAAAGGTCTTTGAAAGACGTAATAAAGACGTCGTTATAACGTCTTTCATACGATACAAAACAATTGGAAAAACTGGTCTTTGAAAGACGTCTAAATGACGTAGTTAAAAGGTCTTCCATACGACTAAAAGTTATGAACAAAAACTAGTCTTGAAAAGACGTAAAAATTACGTCTTTATATTGTTGTCATACGACATAAACCTGTATGTCAAAAATGGTCTTCAAACGACATAATAAAGACGTCGTTTTCATGTCTTCTATACGACAATAATACATTCTGAAAAATGGTCTTTAAACGACGTTATAATGACATCGTTTTTACGTCTTGCATACGACAAAAATAAACAGTGGAAAAATGGTCGTTTAAAGATGTTATAATGACGTCATTCTTACGTCTTTTATACGACATAAGTCATCATGTCAAAAATGGTCTTTAAAATACGTCATAATGACGTCGTATTCTGATCGTTTGTACGACATATGACGTGTTTACCAGTTTACGACCAAATTAAGACGTCATAAAGACGTCAGTCTGCTATCAGGGGAAATGCGACGTAGGTGTGGATCGAACCCACGTACCTTGGGTTCATCATCATCATCATCATCATCAATATACGGAAATAGAAGGATTTCTCCTGTAGACTTTCCGGTCTTCTCTTCATTAATTGTTGCAACTATACATCTATTATAAACTTCAACTCTTTTTGGTTGTGATTTGCAGGGTACTAGTCAACCGGGTTAACACTTAACACCCTACTCTTTTCGAGAAGTTGACTAGGTTCTTAGCGTACATGAGGTGTGACTGTCTCATATACACGGGACCTCCATTTATCGTCCTAGCCGAGGGACGGAGTGTTTTTTCCGCGAATCCTCTTCCTGCGTAGGAAGCACGGCCGGGGAGGGCGATAACACACAACGGGAGTTAGCTCGTATTTTTATGCGTGATGGAAAAACGCATTGTCCGATATCCGATGGTAGGGATCGAACCGGGTACCTCTCGCGTCGGAGCCGCACGCTCTCCCGACTTAGCTAACTCGCCTCCCCTAAACTCGTGAAACTCGGTTCATAGGCAAGTGCTCTATCAATTGCGCCACACAGCGAGTTGCTTGATTGGCAGTGGATTTTTGGGATATATAAACCTAACCCTAACCCTAACCCTAACCCTAATCCTAATCCTAATCCTAATCCTAACCCTAATTTGGTGGCTAACCCTAATCCTAATCCTAATCCTAACCCTAATCCTAATCCTAACCCTAATTTAGTGGCTATAGGTCAGATTAATGGCTATATAACCCTAACCCTAACCCTAATCCTAATCGTAATCCTAATCCTAATCCTAATCCTAATTTAGTGGCTATAGGTCAGATTAATGGCTATATATATAGGTCAGCGAGTACAAATTTCAGAATATGTATGTCGGCCTGGTGTAAAATTCTCCCGTAGTTGGGACAAAATCCTTGGTGTCTATAAAGTGGGCTAACACATTGGAGGAGCACATTCTGTTCCTGTTGTTTGTTATTATCATAGGTGCTGGGCCCATAATCTTTTGGATTTAGCTGTTTAGAAATCTCAAGATAAAGATAAGAATATATTCTTTTCTTAGGCTCTGTTTAGTGCACATTGCCTAATAAATAGTAATAATATAATTATACAGGCCACCGAGTTCCCAGTCAGTGGGGATATTCCCCATCCCCCGCGATCGACTCCCATGCTTATCAGAAACTTTTCATGGGACAATATTTCAGGATCTGAACAATTTTAATTTGTTCCATAATAATTCAGGCCAATTACCATGCGGTGACACAGTGATCCGACTAGTTGTTGAATGGCTATACGTCTAGCTCACTATATTTTGGTTGAAACCCTCAAGAAAAAGACAAGAATACTCATCATGTTAAACTAATCCCTGTATATATATGTGTTGTTTTGTAGTATTACTTTTAACTACAATTACATGGACGTATTATAGTTCCTCTTTCCCAGAGTTCAGGGGATGTATTCTGAAAACGACTTTAAGTTAAAATTTATTGTATCTACGTCATATCTACGTCACTAAAATATATTCTAGCAAATCGCTATATTGTATTGACATCTTGATAAATCGTTCTTTTTAAATGTTTTTGCATGATCTTTTGAGGAATTAGCATTAGCCTAACAATGACACTTCGATGAATCGATTTTAGTTTTTTTTTTAATGCGCATTCACTTTATAAATTTAAATTGCATTTTGCTTAGTCGAAATTGTATAAAGTAGTACAGTGTTGGTCAAAAATGATATTAGTAATGAAAAATATGTCAGTTGGCATTCGAAACTAACAATTATTATTCAATAAGCATTATTTTTGCTAGAAAAACACTTGGTATTAACCGGGCTGTTTTCATAAAATTAAACAAATCTGTTAACCGTTAGAAGGCGCCCTCCAGACACCTCAAGATCCAACCATTTTAAAATTAGAATAAAGATTATGTGAATGTGATGTTTAGCAAACTTTAATTCAATATATGAGATTATCAGAAACAATTCTCAAACCATTTTGGTATTATCTTTAACAATGATGTCACGGTAGGATTTATACATATTTTTGAATTATTGAATACAAGTTTGTCCCTCACATTTGATTCCAATCATAATGGATGTCAGTCGTCTGAAACGTTTCAAGACCGACTTTGATTAAACAAAGTTGATTATGTGCTTTTTCAAAAGTCAATACTTCACAAACAAAGTTCTGTTTCTTGAAACGCCCTCTAAACCAAAACTTATATCGCTGTCGCGTTCACATTTATAGCTAGCACAGGCAAATCAATGAGATGATATGAGCGAGCGGTGCATGCAATGCACGTGCGCGCGTGAACGCTTAATACACGTGTTACGTGTAATAGGTACAGGTGTCAACGTGAAAGTAAACAAACACTCGTGGTGGAAGATGTCTTCAAACTTAGATTTCTGGTTTACGGATAACTCATCAGGATGGCAAGAGGATACCGATTCAAGCAAACTGCACGACTCCCTGTTTGAACCTTCAACTGCAGAAAAGGTGGGCTAAAGTTTAATTATTACACGGCTTGAAGTTGGAAGTATTTTCATTTTCAGTGAACAGCTACAGTCCCATTCATAGAAATACGTGCTGGAACCGCTTCAATAAAATAAAGTCTGTTTTACTTTGTTTAGAATTTAGATTACTCTTATATTACTTAGTTACTCTAGAATAGTCTTGCCTCTTACTCTGATGTGTATGTAGCTGCCTGGGTGGATGTATGATTGTGAAAATTAATGAAATGTGAGAAATAACGAGGCAATCAACACTCAGATTGCGCAATAATTGAAATTGAATTGATGATATACAACAATGACTGTACAAATGGCCGATATGCTTAGCTACAGCTTATTAATGTGTATTGTGTCTGAAAAAGGTAAATGGTCCACCTGACTGGACCACTTACTTTAGTCCCGGGGGGGGGGGGGGGGGGGGGGGGGGGTGGGTCTGTCCTCATTGAAAGGGGGGTATCATGCATGACCAAGAAAACAAGTAATTAGGGTGGTTTTTCACGATCAGGCGAGATACTCGAGTATCTCGTTTAGGGTCTCAAAATCACCCAAAATCAGCAAATAGGGTATCTATTTTAGGCTGATGAATTACTCGTTTAGGGTCTCAACAAGATGAATTACTCATTAGGTCTCAAAAACTCAGCTTACTTGCTTAGGGTATCAAAAATAGTTATAACTTGCTTAGGGGTTTACAAAAAATTGATTACTTGCTTAGGGTATCAAAAATACTTGCTTAGGGGTATGCTTTCATTTCAAACTGATTACCTCTTCCTTTACAAAATTAATCACGCCGATTCTGAGCTTAGTCCCATGTGATCAATTTGGCGTAACCTTTCAGAATCACATGGGACTAAGCTCAGAATCGGTGCGAAATTTTGTGAAAGGAGAGGTAATCAGTTTTAAATGAAAGCATAACCATACAAGATTACCTTGGGCTGATTCATATGGATATAATATGTTGCTTTGGTATTAATTTATATTCCCAAAATATGTTTTTTGGGGATAATTTTTCAAAGAAAAAAAAACGATTTATTTTTTTATATTTTATTTTATTTTTTATTTTATTTTTTATTTTTTTTCCGATCCGATTTTTTCCCCGATTTTTTCTGCATGATCGGAAATCGGCAAAAATGATCCGATCAACCATGATCGGATCGGGATCGGCATGCTGATCCGATGATCGGTTACAGCATTACTCTCTGTCAACGTGAGTATTGCACTCAGCATGTACGTCTATGACAGAGCTATACTGCGATTGCCTGCATGTGACGTCACAAAGATGTCATTTTTCTTCGCCCGGACTCAATTTTTTTACGGGGATTACTAAAGTGAATTTAAAAGTTTTTTTATTTTACTGGGTTTCCGACGCGGAAAATATGTTTTTATTAGTAATCTTCATGAAAATCTACCTTACAGTAAAACACAATTTTTAGGTAGTTTTCTTGTCAGCCAACCTTTAAGGATGGGGTAAACATATTTGTGCAGGCACTACTCGGCTGGTGATGGACAGGCAGCATCTATATCAGGAACTCCATCAAAATTATTGATTATATACATACACAAATAATTAAAAATTAATTTTGAATGAATGCCCAAACGCAGATTTGTTTGGACAGTCCGAACAGATATAATAATTCGCAAAGCATAACAGGTAATTAAACAAACCTGGCCGCCATGTAAACGAGTGATAATTAGCCAGGGTATGTTCATTGATTTAATGGGATCCTGTGTTCCTAAAAAATAACTGCCAAGTCATGTATCAAATTAGCTGTCTATTACTCTCTAAATGATGATCATAGTAACCCATACTAGCTTCATTGTCCTTTAATCAGCAGTTGAAATAAACAAGTCTTAGAGAACAAATCTTTTAACTGGGATTAATAATGAAGCCTTGAAAGTGATTCAGATTACATCTACCATTTGAAGTAAATAGGCCAGTATAATTCAGAAACAATACAAGTTTAAACACTATGCCATTTGAACTAACCCTATAATATGCCAAAGCTGTTGCTGAAATTGCAATCATTTAGTATAGTATTTAAACAATTATATATTTAACTGTTCTTTTATCTCTTTGATGTTCTAGATAATGCCCAAGAGTAATAGAAAGAGGAAAAAGAAAATCAACAAGACACTTCCTACAGAGCTTGGCAATGATGGTGCAGAATCAGAGAAGGTTGAATCGATGACGTCGTCTATTGCTGAAGCAGGACATGGAAGGAAAAGAAAGAAGGGCAAGCAAGGGTCGGTCAATGGACATCAAATTTCACCCCAAACTGAATCATCAACTGGCCCACAGACAAAGATACCCAATTCGTCTTCTCCTTCGAAGGATGATGAAAATAAAATATCTGAGCAAGGGGATGTAATTGAACAGATAGGAGGAGAGAAAGAGCCAGAGGTTAGAACTAGGAATAAAAGGAAGCGGAAAGCGAGCAAAAACAAATTTAAGGTCGCTTCATCTCCAAATGATACAGGAAAAGTGGAGGACGTCGACAGCGATGACGGTCTTGCTGTCACGATAGGTCAGGAACAGGCGTTACAGAATGAGAATACGTCTGCTATGGAGAAATTATCAAGGAAAGAAAGGAGAAAACTGAAGAGGAAAATGGCTAAGCAGGAAAAAAGCAGTATCAATGAGCAGAATGTTAAATCGAAATTGGATGCAAACCCAAAAGCAAAAGTTTGTGAAACCAGCCCACAGAATAGCCAAGTAAATAGCGAAGAAGGCATAGCATCACCAGAAGATGAGGATGATGGTGATGATGATGATGATGATGATGATGATGGTGACGATGGAGAGCAACTTATTTTGGTGAATTCAAAGAGGACAAGTTCCAAATCAAAACCCAAACCAGGCGCGAGTCTCAAAACACAGATGGAGTCGCAGTTGAAGTCTTCCCAGTTCCGCTTCCTCAACGAGAAGCTGTACAAGGTGCCGGGTGAGAGAGCCAAGGACATGTTTGCAGACGACAAGGACGCTTTCCTGACATATCACCAAGGATTCACACAGCAGGTGGAGCGCTGGCCTATCAATCCTGTTGACACCATCATTGATGCTCTGAAGAAAAGGTTTGTTGTGTTTTTTTTTCTTAAAATAAAGTAATTTTTTTATCATGTACAACTTCGTCAATAATTTTAGAAGTAAGTTTATTCGTCTAGAGATTATTTCATATTAAGCACAATGATAAAAAACATTAAATACAAAATTACAAATTTTAAAAACTGTTTCAATAGAAATCTAAAATGTGCCTGATTGTAATCATTGTTGTTCATAATAGTTGTTTTCTAAATATTACCTTTTTATGTTTTGTCTTTAAGTGATAATTCATTATTCATGTTTTATGAATTTGTGATTGAAAATATGGGCACAGGTGTATTATGGAATCTGTAGGTCTACTTTCTTACTCTTTGCATCTTTAATCTTTATTTCAAACTACTCTTGTATGCTAACTGCTCATTATTAATAACACATTGCTTCAGGTATTGCAGGGCAAGGCTCCACACTCGCACTGGCCCAGGGCCAGTGAAATTGCACTTCGAGCCAGCAAAAATGTATAAAAGTCATACGATCAGGCAAGCAGATTTTTTAACCCAACATTGACAAATTTAAAAATCTTGTTTTCTTCCATGTCATACTTCTATAATCACATGTTTGATCAGGAAAGAGTGATATTTTGAAAAAGCAAAAAGTTTACTCATGAATTGGAGAAATATCATTTTCGGGCCAGTAAAATTTTCTTTTGGGCCACCAGAAAAGGGGAAGAAATTATTTCACTGACCCGACCGGGCCACTGACAAAAAATGTAAGTGTGGAGGTATTGCGATCATCAATTTAAAGTTACACATTACCCTTTTGCTTACTTTTGATTTTCAGACCAGCAAATCATGTTGTTGGAGACTTTGGCTGTGGAGATGCGAAAATTGCAAGATCAGTCAAAATGAAGGTGCATTCATTTGATCTCTATGCCATCAACAAGCATGTGACAGTGTGTGACGTAGCAAAGGTATGTATCATGTATTGTTCAGTGTAAAGTTGATGGTTTTGTACATTCCATGCTATGCTATTCATTAATTGTGAAAGAACATCATTATGTTTGGGCCTTTAAAACATACATGAACTATTCAATCATTAGTAATTACAATTCATTATTCATATCGTGCTGAACTTGATGTAGACGATAATTATGTTCATCACAACAATAACCACAACTGTCTACTTCTCTTCCTCCTCACCCTATCCCTCTCCCTTTTACTTTCCTCAATTTCTCTCTCTACCTCATCAATCATCATCATCATCATCATCATCATCATCGCCATCATTACTTTGATTATACTTTGTGTAAAAGTTATCGGTTGGGCTGTTCATAAGTACAGTTGAAATGCTGACTTTAATGGACTAAATATTGCTAAATATTTGTGATAGTGTACAATCTTGTTAAAAAATACTTGTTTTGCTAGATAGACCTTGAAGTTTCAAATTAGGTATGTACAGTTAAATTGCTGACTTAAATTGACTATTGCTTTATATATCAGTTTACCACAACAGTCCATAACATTTTTGTTGTTTGCTATGAAAGGTTCCTCTGGCAGACGAAGTGCTGGATGTTGCTGTCTTCTCTCTATCTCTGATGGGAACCAACTGGATGGAGTACGTCAAGGAGGCCAACAGAGTCCTCAAGAATGGGTGAGTTGCTTGTCAAATGTTGGCTTGGAACAGGGACACGGGGGGGGGGGGGTGAAGTTAAATTCTAAGTTGGACTGGGTACCGAGTTGTTTGAGAGGAGGTTTCCCTAAAGTGTGTATGGTCATTCGTGTAATTGTCATACAGTGTATGTAAGTGTGTTCGTCCTTAAGTCTCATGCCCTTTATTCAATGAGCAATAGAGACCTGTGACTGGACAAAGAGAAAGGCAGCCTGGTCCTATTCCTAGGACCAGGTCCATGGCTACTAATTGGGTTGGTAGTCCCAGAGATCAAGGGGCTTCTAATTAAGGCGTAGCCATACATTGAATAGTTGTTTGTTGATTTTATTTACATATTTTGCTTTTAGAGTGGAAGTATATTAACAAAGCCACTCGGAAAGCCATTATTTGCTGTGTAAAATGTATACCTTAGGCCATAAAAAATAAATTGTTGGATTGGCGTAACCCGCCCGTCCCTAAAATACCGCCGACCCTAGATGTTTTTGCCGATTGCGATCAATATCGTTATGTATCGTTGTGTATATCGAAGCGAAAAAATTGCTATCGCCTGAGTATCGCGCTGCATTTGCGATCGATATATTTGCTGCACTAAAAACCCGGAAGTGTTGCGATATCGCTTTTTCCCCGCGAGGCGATGAAGGCGCGAATACAGTACATGCAATGTACCGTACGTATACGCGGTACCGAATACCCCGCGGTACCTATGCAGCGCATGCATGTACAATGTTTATGCCGCCGGCCAGGGCCAGCATGCATATCTGCATATTAAAAAAAAGTTTAAAAAAAAAAAAAAAATCCCGACCGACCTACCCTAATTTTTAGTTGCCCGTTACGCCAATCAAACAATTTTTTTTTTTTGGCCTTATTGTTTATTACAACATTATTATCAAGAATATTTAATATTCTTGATGTAAAATTCATTACAATTTTTGCTCTTGAATAATTTGTAATTCCCAGGCTACAAATGGCTTTCCATCACATTCCATGCCCCTGAATTTAAGTTCAATTCACAATCTTTGTAAAACACCCCCCTTGGAATATATTTTGTTGTCTTCAGTGTCATTGACTCTCTCGGGTGGCACAATACTGGTAAAATATATAATTTAAGGCTGAGTCATGTCGGTAATTGTCGGATCCGGGTCCCGATAAACTTTTACCGGTCGGGAACCGGTATCCCGATAAATTTTTACCGTCGAAACTCGGACCGGTAAAATCACGCAATCGTGCACGCATCAGCAAAAATGCACTGTTTGGGGCTTATATTGCTCTTTTTATATGCAAATAACATTATAAATACTGAGGCTTTTATGGATTTACATATCAATCTTTACGGAAAATAGTTACAGACTATCCAGAATTAACTCAGTTTTGCATGAAAAGTATTTTTTTTCGAAGTAAATTGGACCTATAAATCGATTGTTTGTTCACCATTGCCCATCGCAACGCGGTTCACAGAAAATTAGCCCGCTAGTCGGGGGGGAAACGATCGCTTGTGACTGTGAGCCACTGCCCTCAAAAAGTGGCTATAAATTAGCCTTTTCGCAATCAACACCATTTTGGTAGTCTACTTACATGATAACATGGCATTTGAAAGCTGAACAGAATACAAAATCACCCCCAAAACAATGAAAAAACTGTGCTGAATTATCGATAAATTTCCAAGGAACATTCGTGATCGTGAGGATCGAAGGTTGATGAATTGAGCTACAGCATGCAGCAAGTTTTCGAGCCGCTGTTTCATGCATATCGCTCGTATACTTTGCGTGCAAGTTACGGGTCTTTTTTTCTTACGCGAGATTCATCCGCCGGCCGGTGGAACTATGTTAATTCATCTCAGGCCATACGTTTGCGCACAAAGTATACGAGCGAATAGGAGCGATGTAGTCGTTTTTTATCGATATTTTGCGTAATTGTTTTCATTGTTTTGGGGCTAATTTTTGTTTCTGTTCAGCTATCAAACGCCATGAAATCATGTAATCAAATGACCAAAAAACGTATTTTGAGCTACTTTTTGAATGCACTGGCTTATCAGCTGGATCATACAAAGATCCATCAGACAACTCCCCTGGAGTATCGGACTAACATTGTGTGCACATCCGCCGACAATATCGTTCAAATGACTAGCAATTTTGCGCTTCCTGTTCAATTTCTGACTGTCAAACGAAGTAAAGAACCAAGAATTTCTCAAAAATAACCACTCTGTAAAGGGAGAGATCCACTTTTGCAAGCCAAAATTCAAAAGTTGCGAGGTTATTGTCTTATATGAAAGGAAATGTCATTTAATAGCATGCCTGAAAAAATTAGGGCTTGAAATCTCTTTTTCGTGGAGTTATAGACCTAAAACTGAATAAACCGAGGGACGTCGGTTAATTAGGTACATACGTATTTTCGGCCGGTGAGTAAGTTCGAACATAGATTTCACGGAGTGCCAGATCGGTATGCATGACCCCTACGTGACCCGCGCTAGCTACGTGACCCGCGCTAGCTACGTGACCCGCGCATAAGTACTAATGTGTGAGCGTTTACCAAGCAAAATACCCAAACATCGCTTAAACTGACTACATGTAATTATATATTCTTTCTTTTTGAGATCTTTTTCCGTGACATACGTTAACAAATGTCGGCTTCACAATACCTTTACGAGAATTAGTACTATATTGTTGTAATATTATG
The DNA here is from genome assembly GCA_037951105.1 of Echinarachnius parma. Taxonomy (NCBI): domain Eukaryota; kingdom Metazoa; phylum Echinodermata; class Echinoidea; order Clypeasteroida; family Echinarachniidae; genus Echinarachnius; species Echinarachnius parma. The sequence continues at coordinate 29,380 of JBAMJV010008509.1, forward strand.
CTAAATCAGTTGAACTCCTTTATTGACCGATATATAGTTTAAATGGAGGGAAGCATTCGTTTTTCATTCGTAGAATCCAAATTAGAGGGCTGTTCGCTCTGATTTTTTTTTTGCGTGTTACATTGATCCCCATCCGTCAACTGAAAGCTGTTCAGACGTTTTGTAAAAGTGGACCTGTCCCTTTAAAGTAAATGATATCAATTGGCCCGTTTTTATTTGAATTCCGCTACATTATTGTGATAATCTTAATTTCTTTTTTAACATTGTATTTATTTTTTATTTTTTTCGGGGCACCGTTTCCGATATAACGAAACCGGGTCCCGATTGAAATGGTCGGTAACCGGTGTGATCGACCGAACCGACTCAGCCTTAATATAATTTGTTCCCAAATGCCCATAATTGATATGTTTTTGAATGAAATATATAGTATAGACACTCATCCTTCTTGCCAAGCTGAAATTCCATTTCCTTGCGGACATTAAGAAAACCTGTCTAAAGAACTGGGTCAAGTGGATTGTTTGGCATTCTCTTCAAAGGCGTACCCATGATATGTGCATGCATGACAGAAAGAACTAGATTCACCTCTCCCACATCATTTGTATAATGTTGTATTCCCTGAGCTGCATGTTTCTTCATCTTTAAAGATATAAAGAAATGTTGATATCATTGTTGATTATTTTTCCCCCTGTTAAACAGAGGTCTGCTGAAGGTGGCGGAAGTTGCGAGTAGATTTACCTCAGCCACAGCGTTCCTGTCCACCATGAAGAACATGGGCTTCCAGCTCAAACAAAAGGTGAGAGCTCACACTTTTCTAGTGCGTAGCCATAACTTGTTGGAATGCTCCCTAGGGAGTGGGGTGAAGAGATTGTACTTACGCCTTAATCACAGGCATGCCAAACATTCAGGAGGTCTCTGGGTTCGATTCCGGGCGAAGCCTAATTTTCTTCGCTTATTTTTCCTTCTAACAAATTTATGTGTACACACGGTTAGGATAAACCTACAAAAGACAATAGGAGTGCACTAAAGTGGTGTACATAATATGCAATGAGACATTGGCTAATTTGGCTGTCAACACTTGTTCTTTCTGTAGTGTCAACACGATGCTGTATTTTGAATATTAAGATTGTTTATTTCCGATCCTGAAATGTGTTTGTTAAATTGCTGTTTTTACTTTGATATGTGATGTCATGGGACTTAATGAAACATATTTTTTCAAAACATGAAAGCCTGTAGCTCTCTAGTGATGTTAAATTTCCTATGTTTTAAGTAGTGTATATTATGTATTTTATTCAAATACAATATTTTTCATTCTCTCTGCAGGATGTGTCCAACAAGATGTTCTATCTCTTTGACTTCAAGAAGAAACATAGAGTAACCACGTTGCCTTCAGCGAAAGCAGTCATCTTGAAGCCATGCCTGTACAAGAAGAGATAGCAGGCAAAACACTTCTAGCACCAGTGAACTAAACATGTAGTAGATCTCTTTGAATTGGACAATATATGATTGATTATTTTATTCAATAATTTGAAATATTGCAGGTAATTATTGATAACAACTGTCCTTTGTTTTGACTACCAGGTATGCTTGTGAAGAAAGAAAAAGTTTGATAAACTCTGTTATTCTTATCCGGGAGCACACATAGGCCTTCTACAGCATGTCTCAGAATTAATTACAACAGGACCTTCTGCAACGATAACTTTAAAGATAGTAGGTTGATCAATCAGAATGATATTTCAGGGTATGAACCTATAACTTATTACCTACATCTTGGAGAAAATCCTATTCGATTTGCTTCAGTGGTCATGGAGAATGAGGATCTTTTGTCAATCATGTCATGTGTCCATTTTCATTCATAACGTGTTCACGTGCATTGAATTCTGAGGATTCTTGATCTCAATTTGTGTCTCATTTGGCGTCTTATCCCTAATTTCATTGACGTTATCTTTACTACAATAAAATGTTTTGTTTGATTTAGTAGCACTCAATAACTTCATATTGTAGGGTAAGAGTGAGAACTTGTACAAGTCAGTCAGAGCCTCCTGCACGATGCAACATTTTTCAGATAATAATTAAGTCTAATGTCTAACATTCCACAAATATAAAAGAGAGTTACTTTCAAACATTAAAATGATTATCTGTGAAGTACAAAGAGTAACGTAGCGCCCTTCTCTTTCTCAACCCGACAATTTATTTCACACAAAGCGATGCATATTATATATTGCTAATGCCAGATAATCTTATTGTATCTAATCATAATGTAAAGGAATGAACATCCCAACACACTATCTACATTTTTAAAGGGATAGTACAGTTTTGTAAGTTATCACAAAATGTGAATGTGATATTTGGTTAAACAGTTTTAAAACGTCAAATTTCCTTAAATTATTGAATAAAAGTTGCTCCCCAATATTATGTAACACTGTTAACAAATTTTACACTTAGTTTTCATTACCTCACAACAAAAATTATTTCTTGAGGCGTTCTCTCAACCAAAACTGAACTATCCCTTTAATGGAGGAGGAAAAGGTGTCTGCCAGACTTGTGATAACAAGTCAAATAATTGTACGAAAACATCATACTTGAAATTTCAAATGAACACACTTTCACAAACTATTTGACTAGAAGAATATTTTTATTGCAAAATACATATCAGACAAGTAATGAGACATTCATTGTTTTGAATTCCTGATTACAATTGGTAATATCACAGAGAAGTACATTGTGTACATTCTGAGAGGAATTCAACACTTAAATGTAATCTTGACTTCTGGTCCCATATTTATAATCAAACCGCACTAGCTTAGTTTCATTCAGGTGCATTTTAGAAAAGATAGAGGTAAATAAGCAAAAAGAGATCATTTACATTCATGGTCATCTAGGGTTATAAGTATTAAAAGCATAGTGTTCTTGACATTTTACAAAATGCCCAGTCCTGCAATATATTTTTGGCCCAGCACCAATTATTTTACTTACAAGCTAACAACGTTGCAGATTTATGAGTGCTGTGTGTGTATAAAGATGCACTCTTGCTTTAATGTGAATTAAATGGGACTGTAAAATGTATGTCATTTCACAGGTACAGAATTTACAGTGAAGGTGTGTAATTAATTAAATGCAATCTTATTTAAACGTTGAATTTGAACTTTTTATAATTCAAAATATATTTTGCAGCTACCGTCTTGAAAGTACATAATGGCCTAGTCTCCTTCCGTTTCCTATCCGACTAAAATGTGGCGAAACGGTCAGTATCTAGTAAATTTGTATTAAGTTCCATGACGTTTGTTTCACGCGTAACAAAGCCAAATTATAAGTATCCTACTAGTCTATTCCGAACTTGGTCAGCTTCATTTGTAATTCCTGCTCGTACCTTCCGGATCTCAAACAGATGGGAAATGGACGGAGATACGCTATAGTGGGACCAGGCCATAACTATTCGTTGGAAACATTCATTAAAGGGAAAGTTGAGTTTTGGTAGACTACTTAATTGGTTTGTGAGGTAATGAAAAACTGAGTGTAAAATTTGAAAGAGCATAATATTTAAACAATAAAATCATCTTTGTTTGATCAAAATCGGTTCAGAAACGGCTGAAATATCCATAAATATAACAATTTGTAATAAACCCGGGGCCCCGGGTTTATTAGAGAATTTTGAACCAGCCGTTAAAAATTCAAAAAAATGCTTCCTCTTTTCAAAAAAAGTTACAAATAGGTATTTAAATAGTTGTTGGTTATTTCTCTATCTAATCACTATTTCAACAAAGCATCACATGCACAATATTTTATTCAAAATGGTTGAAACCGATGAGTGTTTAGAGAGTGCCCTCTTACGTTTTAACGGCTCTTTTTTAATGATAACATGATCTTTACTACGTCATTTGTAATTTTGTGTTCCTTTCTAGTTATAACTATTAGTTTGTAATGTAATGATGCAGGTTTTGGTTACTAAAATTCAGTTTCACTAAAACTGTACTCTCCTTACCAGAACTCAACTATCCCTTTAAGTATACATACACAGTTAATTGGCACATGTTCTAAATGGTATCATGAATGATAAGGTATATATGTCGCATCGATGTGTATAAATATGCATATCTACATTTTCTGTCGTATAATAAATACCTCGAAAGGCAAAGAGAAATACTGTACCAACAACAAAATATGAAAGACTAATAACATACTACATGTACATACAATGCATACAATGCTTTTTGTTGAAAAATAAATGCATATGATATAAAATATATACATATCTATTGACTAAATCACTGCATGTCGTTGTATTTGTATGTGTATGTCCACATTAACGCATAATGCAATGATGGTCTAATAATGCCTTGGATAAAAGTAAACTGATTGAAGACGATTTGGTTTTGGTGTAACATGCATTCTTTCCAGACCCAAGCCCTTCATTTATTCAAATTACAATTATTTTGCTAAATATATTACTCATTGTGGATATAGTATCGGAAATAATATCGCTAGTGATATTCGTTTGTCTCGCAATGTATGGTCAACAAGGAATCTAAAAGATCATGACGTTTTGTGCGCCGCTGCAACACTTCGTCAGGTGATACAAAAATACTGTAAGCAAGTGAATATGTACCTTGCGGTAGCGCAACGCGCTATCCCGCGTGAGCGAGTACGCTCCTAATTGGTCAATAACGGACAAGGCCTATTGGCCGACGCACACGGGTGCTCAACCAATCAACGGGCCGCTGGCTCGGCTCGCCTGTTGGGCAGAAACAATGGAAACGGATATCGCTAGCGATATTATTTCCGATACAATTATTTTCTTTAGATATTTTCATGTATTGGTTTAGCATTCAAAATGAGTTGGTTATTTAGCACTGGTATTTCGTTCGTGATTATTATTTAAGGGATACCAGGAAGCTACAAGCCAAGAGCCTAAACAAATTAGTAATGGTAACAAATTTGTGTGGAAATTTTACTCAAATAAGCTTTTTGTTTCTGGTTATGCATTATTATACTCGGATCATTAACCATTATGCAAAAGAATATTTTACAATTAAAACATATTACAATAATATCACTATTTTTCTTTGGCATTTGATATCAAACGGACAAATCAAAACCTGCAAACTCCAAATAGTTATCCAGATATTTGATATTGATACAACTAAAATCACACTTTAAAAATATGATTAATTTTATGAAACACCAAATAAACACCACCACCATATCTATAATGTTGATCCTTCATATTTCTACCCTGTTTATCATTGCAAAGCATAAACATAATTGAAATTAAACTAATCTCGAGGTATAAAAGGGGTATATACAAGTAATACAAAAAAATGATATGAATAAAGGCTTCAAAATAAACACAAATGATACTAACCTATAGAAAAATAATTTTACAAGAAGCACTACTTTTTTATGGCGGGCTTTTGATATGACTGAATATAGCACCGTACTGCACCAATAAGCCAACAATCTTGGAAATTTCCACCTTTTGCAAGCTGAAATTCTACAGTTTTGAGATAATTGTCACATGAAAGAAAATATTTAAGAGCTAGTCTGGATATGACTGAATATGTAGCACCGTCCTGCACCAGTAATCCACCACTTTGGGATATTTCCACTTTTTGCAAACCAAAATTATTCTACAGTGGCGAGATAATTGTTGCATGAAAGAAAATATTTAAGAGCTTATAACCTGTGCCACGATTAGGAGTTGAAAATACCATTTCTTGGAATTATATTGGCAGATCTTGAAGTAATAGAAGGTGTGGGATGTTTTTAGTGAACTTGAAGATGCCTGCATCATTACTAATGATTTGTAATAGTGCATAAATAGTTATAATTTAGGAAAATTTTTAAATTGGCAACGCTTTTTCACATTTTCAAATCAGATTGTGGTGTTAAATTGGCAACTTCATGGCGAACCCAGAGATGCCAACCTTCACACACCAAAAAAAGTATTCTGAGAGGTAAAAAAAAGTATTTTGAACCCCAAAAAAGTATTTTCAGAGCTGCCAACCTTTAGAGACAAAAAGACATATTTTTTCGCGAAGCCAATTTGCGCAGCAAAAATACCCTTTACGCGCGCGTTAATATAAAAGTTGGTTTGGTCGATCACACCAGCGTTTGTATGAGTTTTTTTGTAAATGAGTAAATTTTGTTGCCGTTTTCCGATCGTTTCTATAGGGAGTACAAAAAAAAAACAAAAACAAAAAAAAAACAAAAAAAATTCTTTTTTTTCTTCTTTTTTCAAGAAAACGTATTTTATTAGGGGAAAACGTACTGCCGTATTTTGCGTGAAAAAAGTAACAAATACGGCAAAAACGGAAGGTTGGCATCTCTGCGAACCACTTGGTATTTTTCTTACGTTTTTAATAACTAGATATTTTCCACCTATTTTGATGTTATTCAAAGGGGGAAAACAAAGGAGTTGCCAATTTGATCAGGGAAATAATGATAGATTTTGCCTTGAAATAGCTCTCATCCTTTAGTGGGTTAAGACAGAGTATAATACACATTGATAGCAAAGTCTATCTAGACTGAAGAGCACACTGCAAATGTACACGTATACATAGTTTCCTATACCGGTAATATATATGTTATACTATAGTCACATGCAGTTTTCAGGAAACAAGTAGCTAACATCTTGATAGATGAAAGTAACCACCGAACAGGGCATTCACAATGTTCAAATTCCAATTCATCTTGACCCCCTGCCTACGGGAACCGAGTGGGCTATGTACAAAGTGTATAGGAGTTTCAGAATCTCGTAGGGAACGGGTTAAGTTTTATAAGTAGTGTCTACCTGAACGATAAATGACAAATCACTATTAAAATACAAGTAAAATTATATCAATTCCATAGAACAGTTATTCATATTTTTCACATGATGTACTAGCATTACTTTTTTTCAAAATGTATATAGGCACCATGAAAATGATTAAGATGATGTAAGCTGTATAGTAAATGATTCAATAGAACCTATAAATGTTGAGATGACAACTTACTTTCAAGATGAATATATAAACATGAAACATTCAAAGCTACCGTATATATTACAAATCTACATGTATACAAAACAATCAATATATAGTACACATAGTATTTGTCTGTTACTATCATATCTTAGATTGGTCTTCCTTCATGAAAAAAATATATATACAAAATAGAAATTCGAAAATAATTAAATTTGATAAAATCTTATTTACACTCAGAAGAGCTTTCGTTACTAGAAAATATTTCAATATACATATTGTAACAATAGCTCCGAAATCATTCGCTTTAGTAGTAAAGTAAAAATACTTACTGCAGATTGTTTACACAAGCATTTAAATACACGACATAATAAATTGATCGAAGTTGCTATCTCGTTTATAAGGGCACATTCATTTATAATCAGATTTGAAGTGTGATTTGCAAGACATAATTTTATTTGCATTTTTTGTTCAAATCGCAAAAAAAAAATAGTATAATTATTAAAGCTTGCATGATATTTCATATTAGTTGTAACATTACATGCATCACAGAAGCATCTTTTAAAGTGATCCATTAACTTTGTAAATCTCAACTAAAATCACTTGGAGCTTTCACACTTCTCTTGTAACTGTACCTTGTTGTTTGGCTTATGTTAACAAAAAGACGTAATAAGTTTTGATTTTCAAATGTCTCCCAATTTATGAAGACATTTCAGACTGAATTGAAAAGCGTTTTGGAATGCTTTTTTATTGTAGTATCTGAGTATAAGTATCTAAATTTGGATACTCAATCCTCCATAGTATCCGAGTTTGGATGCTTCACTCTAACGATGGGGGATAAAGTCTGACAACAATTTTCTATTTTTCACTTGGTAAACATTGTTTTTTTCTCTCTATGAAAATGTCACATATCATTGACAAGAATTTTACAATGATATGGGGATATTACCGAAGTCTCAAATGTAACTTTTGGAAAAAATATAAAGTTAATGGATCACTTTAAAGGGAATCACTTGACTTGTTCGTGCATGCATATGAAGCCACTCATTGCCAAAGGTTTGTACACAGTTAAAAGTATTGAGGCGACCTTTAAAATTCAATCATAAATATTGCAATATGGAGGCAGAAATGTGCAAAAACATAACCGCTTTCATGCTTGCATTCCATATACACATTCATTTGCCAACAATCAATCACTCAAACTTCCCCTCACTATTCAACAATCCGCATCCCTTGGTCAATTTAAATCCTCACTAAATTTACCCACCTCTTTTGCTCCGTGTAAAAATTATGACGATACTAAACGGATAGTGTAATGTTCATTTGTTAATTCTTGTGTAAGATGGAGGCATTTCAATTCTCAATCGTGTAAGATTTAAGCATTTTCTGTAAACGTGGTTTACAGTGCTCGCAGTGCATCTGGAGTATTAAAACCCGCGAATATAAATGCGCATTTTGCAATGCCTGTGAACACTTGCTTGGCCGCGACTGTGTTTTTGTGGCGCTCAGCGCGAAATATTAAACGCGCGAAAATAACGTTTACAGTAATTGCAAATTTGTGTGAAGCATGTAGAGAATTATTAGGCTTAATAATAAATGTATTATTATCATTTAGAGTAGGAGGAAGACAGCAAGGCACAGGTAGAACCACTAAAGTTACAAAATATATTAGTTGATTTGGATTAAAGCTGCTTATTTCTCTTGAAATGCTAACAGAATGTTTTAAAACTCCATGCATAGGCTAGCAGACTACGTATAGCGTCTCACATAATAATTGATCGTTCAAATACATGTACATCTCTCACTCTACACAATAGCAAATGATGACTGCCATTCAATCACCCAACAAAAAGTCACCAAATGCATATTTTCTAAATTGCACCTTGCATTTGTAAATTGTACCACAACAATTTTGGTTCACACAACACTTGTGTGCATAGTAAATTATACATGTATATCTAAAAATGAAAATGTGACTAATGAATCATTCAAAGAAGAGATTTTGAGTAAATACATGTATAACATTAAAATGAAACATTGCAAATGTTTTTGTCCTTTGATTCTGGTTTTTGGTAGTGTTAGTGTTGCTGGACGACTGCCGTAGCAACCACTAAGTCAGACATTTCTGGTTTGCCTGACATTGTTTAGAACCATTCCCTATGCCACATTTCAATACTCTATATGCTTGGGTAGGGTCAAAGGTCAAACATAAGACTGGGTTGTTCTCATTTTCTCTCTGCTGCTCGACAAAGGTGACCGATTCGTAAGGCTACTTGTCCACTAGCTTATTTCAGAACATGTGCACTAGAGGGTAGTACACTTGTTCTGTTGTTACAGGCGTCCAAAAGGGTAATGGGCTAGAGTAGGGTCAAAGGTCATACGTATGAGACTGGGTTGTTCTCATATTCTCTCTGCTGCTCGACAACAGTGACCGATTTGTAATGCTGATTTCTTGTCTGTTCTTCTGTTGTCCAGGCATCCAAAAAGGGTAATGGGCTAGGGTAGGGTCAAAGGTTATACAAATGAGACTGGGTTGTTCTCATATTCTCTCTGCTGCTCGACAACAGTGACCGATTTGTAATGCTGATTTCTTGTCTGTTCTTCTGTTGTCCAGGCCTCCAAAGAGGGTAATGGGCTAGGGTAGGGTCAAAGGTTATACAAATGAGACTGGGTTGTTCTCATATTCTCTTTGCTGTTCCGATTTCTTCTTGCTAGAAGGGGGAGGGGGCGCTGCCCGTGCCTATAGAGAAAGAGAGAGACACAGCAAATGTTAATACACTTGTATTTTACTACTCCTGCTTTAATATAGCTGTTGAGTTATTAGTTGTAGACTGGTAGTATAAAGTGACTATACTTAAAAATAAGATTATATACAATTAGGGCACACATTCATAAAACCACACTAGCTATTAAGATATTGTTTTTTTATTCTAAGTCTGTTTCAAAAAAAAAATGATAGTAGGCTTTTAATATGCAATAAGTGGGCTGAAATACAACACAAATAATATTAACCCCAGGAACAGAGTGTCCTATGTAGAAAGTCTATGGAGATTTTAGAATTTCAAAGGAGTCGACTGGAAACAAGAACGAATATTACATTTAAAATTAAATACTTGGTATTAAAGTTTCTTTTTGTTTTGTCTCTGGTAAATTTACTGAGAAAAAAAATCCTTGAAACATAGGAATACACACTTGTAAACAAAATACATCCTGTACTATTAAAAGAAGAAAAAGGGTGCAATTAGCCAAATATAACCCTAATAAAATGGGCTGAAATATGCAATGTCTCCCTCCACCAAATGTCAATGCACTATATACAAGATGAATTTCCACAGAGCATGGCCCCGTTGCAGAAAGAGATACAATCGATTGTAAGTCGATCATGTGTTCTAAATGAGGAAATCTGATTGGTTGTAACGCGCAAATAATAATAATAATAATAATGAAACACTTTTATATAGCGCATAACACATAAGCACACTTGCATGTCCCTATGCGCTTTAATTATTACCCTTGGTCATCAGGTACAGGTCAAATCAACACATTTATCTTAAATGTGACTTACAATCAATTGTAACTTACAATCATTTGTATCTCTTTCTGCAACGGAGCGGAGCCCTGGTGAGCACAAGCAACATTTTGTGCTTTTGTACATACTTACCAGCCCGCATAGCTTTCTTCATGCATACAGCAACAAAAGTAAAAGGAATTACCCCGATACAAAATGTGCTTTATTTATGATTCTTATTTACCCTCTCCTACATCCCTGGGGGGTGTTTCACAAAAATTCAAGGTTGAACTTAACTCTATTTATTAAGTTGGACCTAACAATTATGGAAAGCTATCAGTTTGCTTGTAACATTTTTGAAACAGTTATTTAAAAAGGCATAAATGTTGATAAAAATCAGTAAACTTTGTTATTATCAAGGAGCCTTGAAGTTATTGATATATTTTGTTGGTGGAAGTCTCAAATACTTGCATTATTTTGCTATTGAGTATGTTTCATTCAAAGGCTACACATGGCCTACCATAATTTCAAGTTCTACGTAGAATTCAAATTCAACCTAGTATCTTTGTGAAACACCCCCTGTTCTAGTTGGGCTCGACCCTGGCTACACCTCATTGGCCAAGGTAGCTGCAATCAGGGATACCAGTTGGTTTCTCCAGATGAGCCTGAAAAGAGACCCAGACATGTTGGAGCCTCATATGTTATGTACAATATGAAGCCTGATAAAGCCTGATATGGAAAGGTTTCAGGGCCTGAAATCAGGCTATAGCCTGAAAACTGGCATCCCTGTGCAATGCAATGCATACAGGTTTGTATGCCTGTGGCGAGGTGACGGGCACGGGACTGCTGGGCACCCAGAAAACCAAGCCACCCCACTTGCATCCCCCCTCCTTCCCTTCCTCCCCTGTCCCAATCTGGGTTAACCCCTGCAACACCAATGCCCAGGTAGCTGCAATGCAATGCAAGGCTTAAGAGTTTTGAATGTTAATAGTGTGTGACGGCCACAGGACTATTGTTCACCTGGTATACCTAGCCACCCCACTTGTCCCATCCCCGTCCTATCCCCCTGCCCATTCCCTCCCCCCACTCACTCCCACCCCTGTTCCAATCAGGATTCATAATAATGATAATAAAATATTTACATTTATATAACGCTTATTACAGGGTCATCAGGTGCAGCTCAAACCTAACAAATTATCGTATGCACCATCTCAACTCCCTGGGGAGCATACTAGGTACCCTTTATACTGCAAAGCAATGCTTACAGGCTTGAATGCCGGTGATGAGCTGACGGTTACAGGACTGCTGGGCACTGACCGTGCCATCTCGACGCTGGACGTGGGCAGCATCATGTAGCTATACTGACCCGATGGATTCGCTTCGTGAGCAAAAAATGAATCGGCATAAAAAAAAGGGGAAATAAGACAATGATTTTAATGTGCACAAATGAGCATCATGTAGCTATACAGATATTACAGAATCCACCACCATGTATGTGCATATGAAAAATGTAGGCTTTAACCCGTTTATGACTGATTGATTTTTACTATAACATGTATTCTCCATAGACCCCAGCCCGAGTATTTTCGGGACCAGCCCCGAAGGGGTTGATAGATAGATACTGCACTATGATGTCTATCATGAATCTTCAACTGTCTTCCAAAATGATTAGATTTTTGTTACGAACAGGTTTCTCACAACATGTACATGAAGGATGTGACCAATGATCATAAATTCATAATCAATATTACAATTTATTTGGACAAGTTTGAACAAGTATAAAACATATTTCTTTTTTAAACCTTTTATATTTATCCAATAATCTACTCTGTAATAGAATTGTTCAAAATATGCACAACAAATGACTCGTCTTGAATTTTATAGTGACGTTGGAGATCAAAATGACCAGAAATAAGATGAAATACATGCACCAAATACATAGCTGTACAGTGCTGACAAGCTCCAAATTTTATCAATATGTCGTCAATTAACTTTGCACAATTTTGTCTTGATTAACAGAATGGAATGACAACCACCACCTTTCTATTGTTCCTTGATGATAATTGTGAAAGTTGTAAGTTTGTATTATGAGTGATTCAGCATGACTTGATCAGCGATGAAGCCAATTCATGATGGAGCCTGCTGAACTGCAGTATTGAGAGCCACGCAGAGGTAGCCATGGAAGACTGAATGAGCATGAAAACTTTATATAAAACTTTTTAAAAAGTGAAAGAAACCGACACCACTCTAAACCCCCGGGGCAGACAGAGCCAACTCGACTCGATCCGACCTGACCCGACTGAAAGCCACAGTTGATTTGATTCAGTCGCAGCTGATTTAATATGTTGAATCGTGCCCGATTGGCTTCCAAATCGCTTCCAACTGCAAAAATCAGAGTCGTGAGCCAACACACTCAGGGCCGATCCGACTGAAAACCAGTCGGAACGGGTCGAGACGGCTCTGTCTGCACCAGGCTTTACTAAACTAAACAAATGACTACAGTAATACCTAGTTCGTTGGCTGATGACGGTCGCTCCTTGTCCACCTCCTCATAGTGAGGATCCTGGTCCGTACCCATGATGACGTCCGCAGGGAGTGGGGGAGGGGCGAAGGCAGGGGGCGAAAACAGGGGCTCCGCTATCTCGTACTCCGGAGACTGGGGCGTCACATCACCCTGCGCATTCAAGATAAACATCAATTATTTAGACTTTCATATCACATGATCTTGCTTGCAATGGAAAGAGTAAAGTTTGGATGATTGTTTTTTGATACAGTGAGGGGTGGTCTGGGATTGTAGCGCTTGAAAAGGCAATAAATAAATGCTCATGTGGTGTTAATGTAACGTTATGTTATCATTATGATTGTGATGACAATGATGATGATGATGATGATGATGATGATGATGATGATGATGATGATGATGATGATGATGATGATGATGATGATGTTGATGACGACGACGACAATGGTAGTGGTGGTGGTGGCGACGGCGTCAACAACAAAGCCAACAATGGTGATGATGATATACTTTAGTATTTTATCTGACAAATGAATGTTGTCAGAAAAAATGGGGATGATATTTGGTTTAAATGGCCTTTTTGAAAAAAGAGGTGCAAATAGTATGAATTGCGAAAAATCCATGAGTGCAGACATTTTTACTACAAAACAAAATAAAGTACATTCAATTTGCAAACAGTTATCAACATTCTCTATTAAAAGAAACACAACCCCGTTGACAGGAAAGCAGTCTGAGCAAATGGGACAACAATGAACGTAAAGCCTGCATGCAAATCAAACAATGTGCTGATGAAATTCAGTGCAGTGGAACAGCAAAAAAAAAATAAACGGAAATTTGCAAGCGTGTAATAAAATATTACATATTTGATTTCAGAAAGTTCCTAATTGGTATCCCTTTTTGTCTACCTTAGCACTCTAAATTTCAATTTCTCCTCTCTTTTTCATTTTTGTTTAAAACAGCACTATATAAAATGAGAGTGAATGGTGTATTGATATTACTGTACAATATAACACCCATTCTTGCGGTCCGAGGGGTACAATTGTACAACATTTGGCTTAAAATCACAAAAAAGTTCAATTTAGCTCAAACAAAGTGAAAGGAAGGTGCATATTTGAAGAAAAATGAGGTTTATTGATGGCATTCTCTTGTAGTGTGCTTAGCATCACAAACAAATTACTGCAAGAATGATTCATTTTGATAATGATAATTTATCTTGACTTAATCAGGGACACTGATTTTCCGTTTCAAAAAAAGGCCTTTTCCGTTTCAGAAAATCTGGAATTCCGTTTTTACCTGCCTGAAAAACGGAAATTCCGTTTTGCCATAGACTTTGTACATGTGAAAAACTGCAAATTCCGTTTTTTTTTTTTTTTTTTTTTTTTTTTTTTTTTCCGTTTTCCGTTTCAAATGGTCAATTCCGCGATTTTCCGCGATTTTCCGCGATCGCGGAAAATCCGTGTCTCTATATCAATATCAATTTTAAATGATATCTTCAGACAATTGTCTGTCTGTTTTTAAAACTGCCATGTTAAACCAAATTAGATGAAAAAGAGATCTGAAATAGATTAAAGGAAGAAAAACAATGGATCATCCATCTATGTGCTTAAAATGCATTAAAGGGTAGCTAATAAACAGGCAATGAAAAAATATCTAGATTGAACATAGCAAGCATTCTTGATGCACATTGCATTACTGGGCTTGTCACAGGCAATAAAAAGAAAACTGTATCGAGCTTCCACGTTCAAAATGCATCATAAAAAAAAAATCAAATATAAAACAGGCTTGTTTCCTAGTGCATCACGATGCATCAGGAGGCAGAAGAAACGGGCATATTAAGTGGGCTTTATATCGTGCCTGTTTTCTGGACATTCTTGGGCTGTTCCGAGGGCTCAAATGAGGACTGTGACTGGCCGGGGAGGAGGAATCGCTGCTACCTGCTGGGGGTTTACTACTACCTGGGGAGGTAGGGGTGGTATTGGTGGTGGTGGGTTGGGCTTTAAGGATCGAGGTAGCGAGAGTGGGGTTTGACTTTGAATTTGCAGATTTGTTCAAGGTTCTTGGATCTCCTAGAGCCGACTGCTGACTCGTGCAACCTGTGGAGTCGGGAGGACCACTCCTGCGTTTCCTAGACGGAGAACAACTGCGTGACCTGCTAGCCTTTCTGCTCTCGTCCAACAAGGTGTCCGAACAGAGAGAATTACTTCGCTGCTTGGCATTAAGTGAAGGGGTGGACTGAGGTTCAGGTGAAGGGTCAGAAGTCTTGTTGTTGTTGACAGAGACCCTGTTCTGTGACCAGAACGAATTGAGGTTGCGCAGGTGGCGTTCCAGAGTCGGGCTGATGACTCTGCTGGACATGCGCCTACTGTTCGTCCTGGTGAGGGCGTTGGGACAGCTGGCCTTGCGGTAGGTGGGCGTAGCACCGAGGGTCCGGTGTTTCTGGTGGAAGATCAGGGATGCAGTGGGACAGCTGGCCTTACGATCCAAGTTGCCCTGACGGCATATCCTCTCCAACGCATCGTCGCAGGGATCACCGCTATCGAGCGAGATGGCCCGACGATCAACACTCACATAAAGCTTGTTGCTCTGTTCCTGCTTGCTGGCACTCTTCTTCTCTAGCAGCTTGCCAACGCATCCCTCTTTGTTCCTTGCCACCACTGCATACTGGTTGATGCGGGATGGGGATCTCTCCCCATCCTCTTCTGCCACCTTCGCAAGAGAGCCGATGTCGGACAGCTTCTCGGGGCAGCTCATCTCCCGTCTGGAGCCATCAAACACAAGTCTGCCATGGGCCTGGGCAAGGTCGGCGCCCATGGAAACATGCTTCCTATAGTCCAGACTATGTGACTGCTTCTGCTGGGTCCGCAGTGACTGGGACCTTGCCAGACTTGTCGTCCGTTTGCTGACAGGGGGCTCTATCCTCGTGCTGTACATCCCTTCCAGCAGGCTCAGATCCGGGATGGAGCTGGAGCGTTTTCCAGGAGACAGTGCATCTTTTGGGCTGAGGAATGTTGACGACGATCCATTGAAGCTACTGGAACTTAACAACTTCTTCCTCTTATTTTGGTTCGTTGAGGGTGGACTTGATGTCCCTTTGTTCTCAGTTTCATTTCTAGATGAGCTGGTCACACTCTTGGTGCCACTACTAGAAGGGCTTCTCTCTTCTTGTTTTGTCAGCATAGCAACCATTCTGTCATCCGTAATTTCTTGTTCACTGGTATTTTGTACATTATCCTCTCCGGGAGTGTTGCTGTAACACTCATCATGTCCAATTTGACTGGTGGATGCATCATTGTTTTTGCCCTGGCTGGTTTCGTTGTCATTCATATCCTGTCCATTGACTTGAATCCTCAAAGTCAAGTCAGTGTCTAAAGGGTTGTTTTCATATGCATGTTCTTCCATTTCTTCCTGAACCTCAAATTGCTGATCATTATGTCTCTTTTCCTGGTTCAATTGATCATTCTCCTTTTGCCCCTGGTCACCCTTGAGACTTTCCGTTGAATCTCGAGCCGTCACCCGCTCCTGTCGACTCAGAAACGGTGCGCTGAACTTTTTCTCAATACTCCTCCTTGTCATGAGAAACCTCGATTTGTGACCTCCATCACTTTCTGGCTGCTTATCGTTCTTCTTCTGACCAGTCGACACACCCTTGGTGTTCACTCTCTTCCCATTTGACCCCTGACCTTTAGGAGCATCATGGACTATCGCGGTAGTAACCATACATGTCGGTGATATTCGCCCTCCACTGACATCCTGTTCAGGATTGTGGCCTGTAGCAAGACCCTTACCGTTGGAGCAACACCTATGAAGCGGTATCACCGGCAAGTTATTGCATCCACAGGGCAGCATCCCTTTGCAATGCCAACAGTGGTCCGAGTGTGACACTGTCTTTCTTGTCTTGTTCGAGTTGGTTTTATTTTCCACTACACTCGAGGAGGGAGGCAGAATGGTAGTGTATCCCCTTGACCGGTTCATGTTGCTGTTTTGATAAGAGTGGCTATTTGGGGATCGGCCAGAGCTGACTTGAGCGAGAGCCTGGAGGTTGGTGCTGTCGGTTGACTTGATACGGAACTGCTGATTGTGATGTCCCTTATCCGCTGAAGTCCCCCTGTTATCTCCAGGACCTCGCTTGTTGAGCGCCGATGACCCTGCCTGATGCTGATGGTGCCTTTGAGCCTGGAGTAGAGGGTTCCTCTGTGCCTTGCCAATGACAGCGTGACGACACTGCTTGCACTGGGTGCTCGGTTGCGAGGCAGCTTGCGCCTGGCGACCGGCCACTTGGGTCTGCTGGGGAGGTCTGTTCTGGTTCTTGGACCCCATGGCTGCCCTGGGAAGACTAGGACTACTGGTAGGGCTTGGAACTTGTTGAGAGATGGGAGTTGTGCCTTTCTTCGGCAACTTCTTCCCATTCTTTTTGGACAACCTCTGGTTCTTGCTGATAGAGGATCGGCGGACCTTGCGCGTGGGCCCAGGATATTTCCCGTTGGACTTGGTCGCAGGTCGGCGAGACTGGGGAAGGGCCTGTTTGGAGGTCTTGGATCTGGGACTACTTTCTATCAAAGAATCTTCAGAAGAATACTGATCGTAACGACCGTGGGAGCAGTAGTGTCCATCGTTGACTACTATGGCAGGGATGGGTTTGTTATGGTTTAGTCGGGACTTGGATTTTGATTTCGATTTAGCCTTGGACTTGGATTTGGACTTCGGCTACAAATTTTGGGGAAGAAAACAACAAACAAGAATGTTTTTTCTAAATTTACTATGGTTTGGTTAAGATGAAATGTTAAGCAATACATATATTTTACAAATATATATTTAACAAAGTCACACAACATATATTATTATACCATGAAAAAAACTGACATAAATGAGATGCGATCACATGAGTTGTGACATACCGTAGAACACCATCGTCAAGCACCCCCCAAACACCTATACGCATCTTGCTTTTTATAAAGAGCGCCCGCTTTCTGTCCAAAAGGGAAACGTTAATCAAGAATGGTGAGGACTATTCATAAGGATAATAATGGAGGTGAATCTCATGGAAACGTCACCTAAAAGCAAGATGCGTATAGGTGCTTGGGGTGCTTGACGACGGTGTTCTACGGTATGTAACAATACATTTAACTGAATTTCAAGAGAAAATAAACAATGCTTGCTTTGTGAAAAAACATTGAACAACATCAAACCTAATACACACAAAATAAATATTTGCCCTGAAAAATAAATAGTCACTTCAGATGTTCATGGAGTAAGAAATCACTAGTGTTTTTTATTGATATAAAGTGATGCATGCATGATAAAAACTCCCATCCCCTAAACAAAATCTGCATCAATTTAAACCAAAAATTGGATGGCAATTATATAATTAATTAAACAAATGGATACAAGTTAATGAATAGTGGCCCAAGCTTCCATACACAATAATATATTCAGAATTCAGTTTATTTAAACCATGAAACAAAAATGGCAATTATATAATTTATTTAAACAAATGGTTTCAGACCCAATAGAAGTATAGATTTCAGAATAATATGGAAGGAAAAGGGTTAAATGAATCACAATAGGGCCAAGCTACTATACTCACATCACTCGATCCCTGTCTCGACTCTGAATCCAGCTCTTCGACGAGCAGCGAGGGGAAGACGCCGACCCTGCCGTTGATCTCTCCCTCCCAGAAGCCGTCGTCGACTCCGTTCTCGTCCCTCCGCAGCAGCTTGAAGATCGTTCCCTCGTAGAACGATAGTTCTTCGTGGCAGCTTCCGGTGTAGTCGTACAGGGCTCGAACCATGCAGACTTGATATAGGCATTGTAAATAAGACAAATATACGGTTTTATAAAAAATAAATCATGCTACTTCAATTAGATAATTTCCATGCTTCCAAACAGCCATCATGGAAATAGTTAAGAAAAAGTCTTTCCTTAAGCAATAGGCTTTTTCAAATTGTTTTGAAAGAATTAGGGAGACTTGGCAGCTTTGAATATACATTATGTATCATATTTGCTTCCGTTTTGGATAATAAATTGAAAATGAAGGCAAAACTCTTACTTGCAGGCCTGCCCGAATCTTCTCCCGTCGTCTGTGCTGCAAGAACGGCCTGCACCTCATAGCCTACCAATGAGTAGGAGGAGCCATGTCTCAGTGCCCCGCCCCCTTCACTCCGGGGGGAGTGGCTAAAGAATAGCTAAGTATTTTTTTTTTTTTTTTTACAAATTACACACTTCCATATTTGGTGATTAACTGAAGTTGAAATTCAAACACTTGCCCTGCATATACAGTACGCAATTTGCACATTTCTAATTTGGACAATAAACACTCAAAATGAAGGCAAAACTCTTACTTGCAGGCCTGCCTGAATCTTCTCCCGTCGCCTGTGCTGCAAGAACGGCCTGCACCTCATAGTCTACCGATGAAATGGAGGAGCCATGTCTCAGTGCCATACCCCCTTCACTCCGGGGGGAGTGGCTAAAGGATAGCCGCTGCCCTTTCTCGATCTCGATGTAGTTCTCGGGGACAAAGCCTACGTCACCGTGCTGGTTTCTCGCCTGAAAATATGAATTAAAAGTACTATGTACAATTAAATAAACATACCTGGTATAGATAAATTGATATACTGTAGTTATACAGTAGGCTATTTTTGTCAAATCTGAAAAAGGTCTCGAGTCAATCCTTATTTTCAGAATAAAATTGAGGATGGTTGTAGAGTCAAGAGTTTGAGCACTTCTTTACCCTGCCTATAAGTATTGCATGTTATTATCATTTTTATGTATAAAGAAGTTGAGATTTGCACAAAATGCATAATTAATTTTTTTAAATGTCTCTTATCAACTGTTAAAGCAAATTATATGAACTAGCCAGGCAGTTTTTTAGTTAATCAGCTGGTGAACCACAAACTTGTTGGAGCATCCTACCTTAACCCAGCCATCTCCCTCAGACTCCTCCATCAAATCCAGAACATCCTTCTCTCTAATTGTCAGCTCATCATCTCGCTGGGCCTACAAACATAAACAAATACATGATAAACTAGAAATTGCACGCTTGGCGGGTCGCGCAGCCGAGCACATGTATCCCCCGAACCAATTGCATTGCACTTTTGTGGGTTGTAATATTGTGAACTGAACAAGTTTGGTGGTGTACGTTGTTCTACTAGGCTGGCAGTAGCCTTTGGGCAAGGCCTCGCGCGCTGTTTGTCCTCCGAGCAGGGTCTGATTAATAGACAAGGCGATGTGCGCTTACAGCAGTGATCGCTGGACTGAGCCGCGTCAGCGGCGAGGCCTTTGCTAACTTGCGGAGCTCATTAATATTGGCATATGTAACAGGCTCTTACATTATGCAGCAGTTAAAAACAATTGCAGCCAAAATCAATAGGCTTCATCCTCTTTCCTTAATACACCTTCATACCAAATAAGAAAATGATCGGACAAGAACTCGGACCTGTAGAGCGTTCACATGGTAATCTTAACTATTTCTTTATATCATGGTTATCATGGTTACCATGGCAACCAGGACTCCGCCCCACACCAAAATCAATAGGCTTCATCCTCTTTCCTTAATACACCTTCATACCAAATTAGAAAATGATCAGACAAGAACTCGGATCTATAGAGCGTTCACAAGGTAATCTTAACTATTTCTTTATATCATGGTTACCATGGCAACCAGGACTCCGCCCCACACCAAAATCAAAAGGCTTCATCCTCTTTTCTTAATACACCTTCATACCAAATTAGAAAATGATCGGACAAGAACTCGGACCTGTAGAGCGTTCACAAGGTAATCTTAACTATTTCTTTATATCATGGTTACCATGGCAACCAGGACTCCGCCCCACACCAAAATCAATAGGCTTCATCCTCTTTCCTTAAGACACCTTCATACCAAATTAGAAAATGATCGGACAAGAACTCGGACCTGTAGAGCGTTCACAAGGTAATCTTAACTATTTCTTTATATCATGGTTACCATGGCAACCAGGACTCCGCCCCACACCAAAATCTAAAGGCTTCATCCTCTTTCCTTAAGACACCTTCATACCAAATTAGAAAATGATCAGACAAGAACTCGGACCTGTAGAGCGTTCACAAGGTAATATTAACTATTTATTTATATCATGGTTACCATGGCAACCAGGACCGCGCCCCACACCAAAATCAATAGGCTTCATCCTCTTTCCTTAATACACCTTCATACCAAATTAGAAAATGATCGGACAAGAACTCGGACCTGTAGAGCGTTCACAAGGTAATCTTAACTATTTCTTTATATCATGGTTACCATGGCAACCAGGGCTCCGCCCCACACCAAAATCAATAGGCTTCATCCTCTTTCCTTAATACACCTTCATACCAAATTAGAAAATGATCGGACAAGAACTCGGACCTGTAGAGCGTTCACAAGGTAATCTTAACTATTTCTTTATATCATGGTTACCATGGCAACCAGGACTCCGCCCCACACCAAAATCAATAGGCTTCATCCTCTTTCCTTAATACACCTTCATACCAAATTAGAAAATGATCGGACAAGAACTCGGACCTGTAGAGCGTTCACAAGGTAATCTTAACTATTTCTTTATATCATGGTTACCATGGCAACCAGGACTCCGCCCCACACCAAAATCAATAGGCTTCATCCTCTTTCCTTAATACACCTTCATACCAAATTAGAAAATGATCGGACAAGAACTCGGACCTGTAGAGCGTTCACAAGAAAATCTCTGCGGCGGACGCGGCGGCGGCGGCGGCGGCGGCGCGACGAGGCCAAATCCATAGTATCCCCCGAAGTGGTTCGGGGGATACAATAATAAATATTTTGAAATTTGAAATTTGAACTGAAATTTATTAACCAAACAACAATGTTGTTTCGAAAATAATATCGCTAGTGATATTCGTTAGTCTCGCAATGTATGGTCAACAAGGGATCTAAAAGATCACGACGTTTCGTGCGCCGCTGCAACACTTCGTCAGGTGATAGAATCTAATGTAAGCAAGCGTGTTTTATACTCTACGGGCGGCTCCATGAGCGAGTACGTTCCCAATTGGTCAATAACGGACAAGGCCTATTGGCCGACACACACGGGTGCTCAACAATGTTGTTTACAATATAACATAAATCACATGATAACTAGAAATTGCGCGCTCGGCGGGTCGCGCAGCCGAGCACATGTATCCCCCGAACCAATTGCATTGCACTTTTGTGGGTTGTAATATTGTGAACTGAACAAGTTTGGTGGTGTACGTTGTTCTACTAGGCTGGCAGTAGCCTTTGGGCAAGGCCTCGCGCGCTGTTTGTCCTCCGAGCAGGGTCTGATTAATAGACAAGGCGATGTGCGCTTACAGCAGTGATCGCTGGACTGAGCCGCGTCAGCGGCGAGGCCTTTGCTAACTTGCGGAGCTCATTAATATTGGCATATGTAACAGGCTCTTACATTATGCAGCAGTTAAAAACAATTGCAGCCAATCGTCATTGTTTAGGGTTTTGAACAAGGTGTTATACTTGGATTTGTTTATCAATTATAGGGGGATCAGTATTCAAGTGTACTAGAGTCTCTAGAGAATCATATATCTCATTCAGTTTAAAAAACATTATTTTAATGTCAAGTAAGTTTTCAAATGACTCAAGTATTAATTAATTTGCTGTTTGATAATGGATTTATTGAAAATATTACTTCATTTTTTTCTCATTCTAACAATCTATACCTATGCAAAGTAGATCCCCTGATCTTTCTTTTCATCCCTCAGCTGTCTCTCCCGGTCTCTCCCGCACCAGTCCCGTCTTATTTATTTCAAGAAAACAACGCTGGCGTTCGTACGTGTACAGCGCATATACGTACGCATGCATGCAATTCGCAATTCAAGCGATCCAGTTCTAAAAAAAAATGGTTAAAATGCAGTGCATTTGTGGCCCCAAATCCTCTTAAATAAACCAGATTCCTAAATCAATTACTTTTTTGCATTTCTAAAATGATTTCTACGGAAAAATGATATCAAACTGTTCAGATTTACCTCGATTACAAACGCACTGCATTTTAACAATTTTTGTTAGAACTGGATCGCCAGCGCGGTAGGCGATCCGGCGAGTTACCTTCTCACATACACAGAGCTGATTGTGTGATTGTATGAGTTATGTGTACATGTACGCTATACGATCTCAGAACCGATTCTTCTCGGAACCGAGACATGGGTATGGAATCAGAATCGACTCCAAGCTGGGGCAGAACCGCCCAAGCCTACTTCATACCAAATAAGAAAATAATCGGACAAGAACTCCGACCTGTAGAGCGGTCACAAGGTAATCTTAACTATTTCTTTATATCATGGTTACCATGGCAACCATGAATCCGCCCCACACCAAAATCAATAGGCTTCATCCTCTTTCCTTAATACACCTTCATACCAAATAAGAAAATGATCGGACAAGAACTCGGACCTGTAGAGCGTTCACATGGTAATCTTAACTATTTCTTTATATCATGGTTATCATGGTTACCATGGCAACCAGGACTCCGCCCCACACCAAAATCAATAGGCTTCATCCTCTTTCCTTAATACACCTTCATACCAAATTAGAAAATGATCAGACAAGAACTCGGATCTATAGAGCGTTCACAAGGTAATCTTAACTATTTCTTTATATCATGGTTACCATGGCAACCAGGACTCCGCCCCCCACCAAAATCAAAAGGCTTCATCCTCTTTCCTTAATACACCTTCATACCAAATTAGAAAATGATCGGACAAGAACTCGGACCTGTAGAGCGTTCACAAGGTAATCTTAACTATTTCTTTATATCATGGTTACCATGGCAACCAGGACTCCGCCCCACACCAAAATCAATAGGCTTCATCCTCTTTCCTTAAGACACCTTCATACCAAATTAGAAAATGATCGGACAAGAACTCGGACCTGTAGAGCGTTCACAAGGTAATCTTAACTATTTCTTTATATCATGGTTACCATGGCAACCAGGACTCCGCCCCACACCAAAATCTAAAGGCTTCATCCTCTTTCCTTAAGACACCTTCATACCAAATTAGAAAATGATCAGACAAGAACTCGGACCTGTAGAGCGTTCACAAGGTAATATTAACTATTTATTTATATCATGGTTACCATGGCAACCAGGACCGCGCCCCACACCAAAATCAATAGGCTTCATCCTCTTTCCTTAATACACCTTCATACCAAATTAGAAAATGATCGGACAAGAACTCGGACCTGTAGAGCGTTCACAAGGTAATCTTAACTATTTCTTTATATCATGGTTACCATGGCAACCAGGGCTCCGCCCCACACCAAAATCAATAGGCTTCATCCTCTTTCCTTAATACACCTTCATACCAAATTAGAAAATGATCGGACAAGAACTCGGACCTGTAGAGCGTTCACAAGGTAATCTTAACTATTTCTTTATATCATGGTTACCATGGCAACCAGGACTCCGCCCCACACCAAAATCAATAGGCTTCATCCTCTTTTCTTAATACACCTTCATACCAAATTAGAAAATGATCGGACAAGAACTCGGACCTGTAGAGCGTTCACAAGGTAATCTTAACTATTTCTTTATATCATGGTTACCATGGCAACCAGGACTCCGCCCCACACCAAAATCAATAGGCTTCATCCTCTTTCCTTAATACACCTTCATACCAAATTAAAAAATGATCGGACAAGAACTCGGACCTGTAGAGCGTTCACAAGGTAATCTTAACTATTTCTTTATATCATGGTTACCATGGCAACCAGGACTCCGCCCCACACCAAAATCAATAGGCTTCATCCTCTTTCCTTAATACACCTTCATACCAAATTAGAAAATGATCGGACAAGAACTCGGACCTGTAGAGCGTTCACAAGAAAATCTCTGCGGCGGACGCGGCGGACGCGGCGGACGCGGCGGCGGCGGCGGCGGCGGCGGCGGCGCGACGAGGCCAAATCCATAGTATCCCCCGAAGTGGTTCGGGGGATACAATTACAATTGATATGATATCATTGGTGGTAAAAAAAGTTCTGTAAATTCAAACGGGGGAAACTGACCATTCCCCTAGAATCTAACCCTTGACCTCCTGATTGCCTTTTCCGTTTGAGTCAGGTTTATAGAGCTTCTGACTACCACAAGGATTCAAAAGGGTTTCTGGAACAGAAAATTCATCACAAGAGCTTTCTAGCTCAGTTGGTAGATCACCGGTTTAGCAATCTGATTGTCTTGGGTCTGATTCCCGTGGAAGACCAATTTTCTTATAACAAAGAAAACAAATTTTGCCACATTGATCTATTAAATGTTTTTATCTTTGTTGGTAAAATTATGTATTTAAAATTAAACTAAAATTACTCGATGTTCTAGGAATATATCTGTATGCATGCATTGATACTGAGGAGGAAAAAAATAAATATTCCAATTGGAAATATCAGCCTAATTTGTTATACTTCATATTAATGCTTTTTGGAATTAAACTCAACATCAAAATAAAAAGATTATTTTTGAATGTATGCTTAATTTAGAATAAAACTGATATACCCCATTGAAGACAATTTGATTTCGGTATCACATGCGTTCACCATAGATCCAAGCCCAAATATTTTCGGGGCCAGTCCTTAATGGGTTACAAATTTATGACTTAGTTATTCAAATAAACAAAAATTGTATGGAAAGTAATCTCTTTTCACTGACCGTGTAGTCGTAGATGGCCGTGCATCTAGCCGGGTAGTGGCCGCTAGAGGCTTGGCTGATCTGATCATCGTAGGCCGGCCCAAACTCATCCTCATCATCGTAATCAAAACTTGTGATGCTATGCGAATGAAACTCACGCTATATGAAAGAGAGAAATAAAAAAACTTGTCAATGTAATCGTAATCAAACCTTGTAATGCTATGTGAAAGAGAGAAACAAGAAAAATTGTCAATGTAATTGTAATCAATACTTGTGATGCTACATGTATGTGAATGGAACTCACGCTTTAAGACAGAGAAAAAACAAGACAAAGTATCATTCTCTTCTTAATTGAAACTTGTGATGCTACGTGAATGTAATTCACGCTATATGAAAGAGAGAAACAAACAAAAATTGTAATCAAAACTTGTGATGCTATATGTGAATGAAACTCACGCTATAAGGAAGAGAGAAACAAGACAATTCATCATTTTCTTCGTAATTTAAACCTGTGAATGGAACTCATACTATAAGAAAGAGAGAAATTGCTCAATATAATCATTAATGAAACTTGTGATGTTATAAGAGTGAAACTCACGTGCTGTACGATGAACCATTATTACCCTGGCTTTAGCCGAGCAAAGCGCATCAAGCATTTCTAGGAATAAACTCCTCTAACAATCATTTTGTTTATCATTACTTACCACATGTGGAGCATGTTGTCTCGTCTCCTCTACAACCTCTCCATCCAGATGCTGTGTCTCGTAGTGTTGCTGCTCTTCCAGGGAGTGTTGTAGCTCTTGTTTCTCTTGTTGTTGCTGTAACTTTGTCTGGGCTGCAATCTCCGCCTCTTTGGCTATCGCCTCGTACGCACTGTTTAACCACTCGTCTACATCAACTGCGAACCAAAAATATGCAAGAGATGATTGTTATATTTACCATACTACAGTAAATTGAAACATTTTTTTGCTATAGTCTCTTTTGCACTGTTCAGATCAACTGTGAATGAAAATGCATACAGTGAAAATCAAACCTTGAGAATTAAGTTGCTATCAATCATTGGTGCATTTTACTTGCATAATCCTATTAAATCAAAACATTTTATCATAATAATTTTATCAAAATTACTTGCCACTTTCAGGGCAAGTAACTTCAAATTGTACTGATTTTTTGCTTGCCCTGGACAAGCGGGCAAGTGGGTTTGTTAAGGGATTGTTTCCTAGTCCCCAACTAGGGTTAGCTGAGTAAGCCTTAGGTACCCACTATAACCCTAGTTAACTACTAAAAAGATAATATAATATAACTCTTTATAGCCACATCAGCCAAAATAGACTTAGCATGCAACTATAAAGCCGGCAGGCTTTTTAGGAATATGGGACCTGATTAATAACAATGTGCACTTACTTCCGGCATTTCTCATCACATTCAGTTTGGCCTCTGCCTTCAGTTTCTTGGTCTCCGCTTTCCGCCTCGTCTCCCGCAGAATGTCCAGCTTCAGCTCCGGGTCTTTGTCCTGGGAGAAACCACTGTCTGAGGAGTTGTCTGATCCCTGAAGATTATGAAAAAAATACAAGATAATTTATGTCCTCTTGACCAAGTGAAAAAAATACACAGGGGCTCAGGGCGATTTTTGCCCCCAAAATGCCAAATAACCCATCAAGGACGAGAGCTATTTTAAGGCAAAATTTATCATTGTTTTCCTCTACAAATTGGCAACTCCTAAATTTTGTCGACCTATTAATGACATAAAAATAGGTGGAAAATATTTAGTTATTACAATTTAAGACAAATATGAAGTGACTTTGCCGCAAAGTTGCCAATTTGAACGCCAATATCTGTTTTTAAAATATCACCTTGTGTTGCCAATTTAAGGATTTTTCTAAATTATAGCGATTTACGCAATAATACAAATCATTAAAAAATAACTAAAGCAGGTAGAGTAACAAAATAGGGCTCTAAAAATAGAGAAATTTATGCTCTTTCTTCTTGTACACTTCACACAACTAGTCTTCTATTGTTAAAGTGTAGGACTACCAAACCACAAATATGTGGGCCTTAGGCACTGATGGGATAAGAGCCTCCGAAAATATAATAATCATACTATCTACTGCGCTTTGTATGCTTTTGGACCACCTGAAACTGTCAAACTAGGTTGCCTGACTCGCTACTACAAGATTCTATTTTCAAATTTGATGCAATATTTTAGCCGCCATAATTTGTTGTTAACCCGTTGCTTACGGGAACCGGCTGGGATACATACAAAGTCTATGGGGAACGGGTTAAGCCGTACGTACCCTCAGCTGGTGCGAGTATGCCTGGCATTCTTCAATCTGGACGGTCAGCTGGTCAACGTGGTTGGATTCTTTGGCCACCTGTGTTGCCCATCGCCTTGCTTCCCGCTCCAAGTAGAGCAGTTCAGTACTGTCCATTATTAGATTGGCAACCTGGTGTAAGCAATTGAAACGACGACACAAATTTACTACTATGGGCATCAACAATTTGTTTTCCAAATAAATCATTTCCCTGCGTCCTGCTTTAAGTAGAGCAGTTCAGTATTGGCAACCTGGTGTAAGCAATTGAAAGATGACAACAATTATATAAATAATATATGATAAAAATACGATGACCGATATGTACATCTTATTGTAATTAAGGGCACTAGACAGTACACCACAATAAGATTAAAGTTATCCATTAACTTAGGTAACTAAAGGTAATTGAAAGATGGCAAAATTTACTACTATGGGCATCAACATTGTACTACTTGTTTATTTTTTAAAAATAAATCATTGCAATTTACTATAAAATATACAGTCAAACTTTCTTAGTGTTTGCCTGTCTATAGCAGCCAATTTGCCTATAGTGGCCACCAAGTGATTCCCCACAGTGAAACACAATGTTATGGATCCTGTTTTATAATAATCCCATCTACTGGGGCTATTTTTCTTGACGGTCCCTTCGGTGGTTACTGCAGAGAATCACAATGTTATGAAGCCTGTCTATACAGGTCACCTGTCTTTATCGTCCACTTTCCTTGTTTCCCTTTAACGTGGTCACTTTATAAAGGTTTGACTGTAGTTTACTATATTTTACCTCACGAAGAAGTCCCCCCCCCCCCCCCCAAAAAAAAAAAAAAAAAAAAAAGAGGAAAAAAAAGAAGGAGTTAGTGTGAGTGAAGCCCCCACTAAGATTTGTATTAGAGGCTTTGGCGTACAAATGTTTGAATATATCTCTATAATAAAAGTTTGTCCTGAAGTTGAATGTTCACCCTGATATGAACACTTTTTTTTTTCATGTAAACTAGCACGGACCCTATATTTTGCCATACATAGATGACTATGCATGTCTTTTTCCAGCTTTGTAATGAAATGCAATTCATAATACTACACATAAAACAAGACATGTATGTGGTGTTTACATTGTGGGAAAATTATAAAAAATAGGCAGAAATTTGGCTGATTTGAAAATTGAAGTAACTTATTACTTCTTATTGCTACTAGAAACTGACAATGTGAGAGCAGTCACATCCTGAACAACTGTTTTAGCACTCAACATACCACTGTTGACAGTTGCGCACATTTGCTTTAGATAGAGAGACATCTCAATTAAAGGGATCTAGTAACATTGTCCAAATCCAGAAATATTATTTCTAACTCAAGTGGTTCTTTCATACCAATATTGTATTTGTATATTACCAATAGAAGCACAGAACAGTTATTCTTCAAATGTCCCTTTCGTAAAAAAAATATTTACGATTGAAGTTCTATGATTCTTAATTATCCACTGGAAAGTAATTACTGTGTACAAAGTCAATGCAATGAGTTGGCGAATATCACTTTGCATTTTCACACATTACTTTGATAGTGGACATACCAGATCACAACAATATACATTTTATCAACCATTCATCACTTTTTGCACATGTCACCACAGTCACTAGATCCCTTTAAATTAAAGAGGATGATCTAAATTCAGGTCATGGTTGCTCATATTCAAATAAACAAACTTACACAACTTCTAACATGGCAAACAATTAATCTGGCTACACTTTTAAAGCACTTTTAACATTCAAATATTGAAGGTCAAAGATTGAAATGCAATGTCAGTAGCTGTAGAATTGCATCATGCTATTACAAAACTAAACTAAACTTAAATCAACTAAATAACTATCCAGTGGATAGTTAAAAACATGAACACTTCAAACGTAAATTTATTTTTGTAACAAAAGGAAAATTCAAAGAAACAAAAACCTGTTCCATGCTTCAATTGGTAATACAAAATAAAACAAGGTATGAGAGAACCACTAGATTTCTAATGAAGTTTTGCTGATTTGGACAATGATAATAAGAGAAAATAAATTGGCAAAAAGAGCACACCCAAAGATCACAGAAAACTTTCCCCGCCAAACTATTTCTGGAAATGACGTCTCAGTCCTATAAACCATCTTAATACCACATTTCCACTATCCCAATTACCCAATAAAGTGAGCTTATAAGAGGGGAGAGAACAAGACACTAGGGAATTAATAATCATAAACTTCAACAAATTGGCATACATTTTAGTGGCAAAAGTGCAAAATGAGTGCCCACGCTACAGACAAAGTCTTGTCCCCACCACACTATTTTGGGGAAATGACGTTGACTTATGTCAGGATACGCGTCTGAGTGACGGGGGTATCAGATAGTTCAACGGTAACGAGGATCTCTGCAGATTACGTGCATCCTGGCCCACTGTTTCCTAACATACTGTACATGCATGTACTACCAGCAGGCTAGTATTATGCATGCAGACTTACTTATTTCACTGTGCCAACTTGTTTTATGATATCAACGAAGATTGCCAGCAAAATAATAAACATATAAACATACACACATAAAGTTCTTATTATTTGTAGGAGGCACATTCCCTCCCAATAAGTAAAGAACGATAAAAACATTAGGGGAAATAATTAAGTAAAACAAATTAAGTAAATGAAACATGAACGAAGAAAATTGGGTTTCCCCGGGATTCAAAACCTGAGACCTACAGATTGCCAGACCAGTGCTCTACCGACTGAGCTAGTTGCCCATCTGGCGATCGTTCATCCCTGAAACCCTCTTTAATGTTCCTGGTGGTTAGAAGCTATAAGAAACCTGACACAACCCTTAGGGATATGTGCAGTGAATCACCAAAGTGATCTGCAGCTTATTTTAGTAATTATATCAAACAGAGAGAAACTGACCATTTCTTTTCACAATTATATTACAGATAATAATCTCTATCAAAATTTAGCATTTTTTGTTTTTACTTTCCATGGGGAAATGCTTTGTGATAACTATATAAATATATTACCATAAAGTCAGAAGTCAGAATACATAGCGTAACGTTTTTTTCCCTTCAAATTTGGTTGTTGTTGGTAGTCTTGAGTGAATACATAACTTTGTACAGTAAAACCTGCTCTAGCAACCACCTGTAAATAAAGACCACCTGATCTGTCTCCTCAGGTGGTCATTATAGAAAGGTTTGACTGTATTTGTTTATTTATTTATTTGTTGTGTGTGTGTGTGTACGTATGTGTGTGTCTGTATTTGAGTGTGTGTTTGTGCATGTATGTGTGTGTATGTGTGTGTATGTATGCGTCTACATTTGTCTATGTGTACGTGTGTATATGAGTGTGTGTTTATATGTATGTCTGTCTCTGAGTGCATGTGTATGTGTCCTTGGGTACTCCCTCTGAACATGTGACTTTCTTTCTTCTTCGCCGTGAAGTTGTTTGCTTCAGACAAGTTTCTTTCAGTGCGCGGTCTAAATAGGTAACTCCCATTTCCTGTGTCCTCAATATAAGATGTGTATATTGGTTTGTCTCAGTGTACGATTTTATGTTTGTTTGTTTGTGTGTGTGTATGTGTGTCTGTCTGTGAGTGCATGAGTGTGTCCTTGCGTACTCCCTCTGAACATGTGTCTTTCTTTCTTCTTCGTTATGAAGTTGCTTCAGACGAGTTTCTTTCAGTGTGCGGTCTAAATAGGTAACTCCCATTTCCTGTGTCCTCAACATAAACATACCACCATCGTCATGGCGATGAGCACAGACCATCTTCCTGCCTCTCAACAGCCCATTGGTCACTCAAGGGCAAGCATGTTTTACCACGCTTCATTTTACAATACTACATATAGCAGCATCCTACTCACGTGGAAATTACACAGTACTTTAACCCCTACCTAGGACTAAAATTAATTTCTTCTTTTAAATCTCTGAAGATCTCCATCAAAATTGAGCCTTTTTTTTGTTTTACTTTCGCTGGGTAAATGCCTCATGTGATAACTATATACAAATATATTACCATCGTCATGGGGCCCCACAATTATTTGATCATTTTAAACCAGCCATTAAAAAAAAATTAAAAATGCTTCCACTTTCCAAAAATGTACAAAAGAGGTTTTCAGATAGTTGCTGATTATCTCTATATAAATCACTATTTCAACAAAACATCACATGCACAATATTTTATTTAAAATGGTTGAAACAGACAAGTGTTAAGAGAGTGCCCTCTTGAGTTTTAATGGCTCTTTTTTAATGATAACAGGCTTTTAATTAGTCATTTGTAATTTTGTATTCCTTTTGAGCATGGTGGAGTTATAACTATTAGTTTGTAATGTAATGGTGCAGGTTTTGGTTACTAAAATTAAGTTTGACCAAAACTGTACTCTCTTTACCAAAACCCAACTATCCCTTTAATTAGTTCTTTTTATTTGGCTTGGAATACTTGTTGTTTTCAGTTTAGGGTGGGAGCTTTATTATCATTTATCTGAGAATAGTAAATACAGAAATAAAAGAACAAATAAAAGACAAGAATAGCCCTTATGAGCACCAAAATAGCCCCTGTGAACATTTTTACGGGAGGAATTTTGTTCTCTAAATTTTAAAAATCGCCTTTGTGACTTTTTTTCTTCTTCTTTTTTTACACTGCGCGGTTCCCATAATAAGCAAAGGGGTAACTTGTTTCCATGTATCGATTCCTTGTCGAGCATTCATGAGAGACGTGGGCGTACTGGGAAGTAGGTAACGGGACGCACAACCAAAGGACTGTGATTTAATCTCTAGACCTCACGAAGTCGGTTTCAGGGCATTGATTTCCTCAGTGGTGTAGCGTGGTCTGACCGATTGCGTGTGTGTGTGTGGTAAGCCTAGTGTGTGTGTGTGGGGGGGGGGGGGGGGGGGGAGGGGGGCATGCAAGTTAGCGTTGGGGGCACACTCTTTGTATAATGCATTTCTTTGTATTTCAAAGGATTTTCCCCATATGTTCTTTATTGTTTTTGCCAAATAATTGGGGAGGAGGGGGGGGGGGGGGGCGACAGATGTGCCCCCCCTCCCCCTAGCTATGCCACTGGATTTCCTCATGAACACCAGATATAAAGAAACATGAGTTCATAGTTGAAATTATCACAATAATAGACTATAATATATGTTTGGGAGGTAAATAGGTACATTTTATTTTCATTACATATTACCTTTCTTTAAAAAAACAACCATTAGGAAACTTTTATTCTTGAAAAGCATTTACTGTTATAAAACTTTAAAAGTAATATGTTAATAAAATGTTGTTCAAGTTGAAAATTTCCCTGATAGAAGGAGAATTATGTAGTGTTGCACCATATCTGTGTACTGCAGTCTGTATAGTACTTAAATTGTTGTAATTATGAAATCTTATTTTGTCGGGCAGTCTTCTTTTACAGACCAATGAACACATGATTGATGATGATTGTTTCCAAATTGTATTTAATATCATTTGTCTGAAACCTATTTCTTTTCATTTTCTGATAGTATGGACTACTACAACTGTTCTCTTTCATATAATAAAAAATCACCTTGAGATTTTGGTTCCCTTCCACAGTACATGAGTCTAAAAATCTGTTTCTTCCCATGTACAGATTACTTAGCCAGGGCTCGACACTAGCACTTGCCCGAGGCAAGGAAACATTGATGTTGGGCAAGTCACTTTCAGTCAACTGTCTAGTTTGCTTGCCTGATTGGGCAACTAAATAATTTAAAAAAAACTTCAATGGGTGAATGTGTTCACATTTTCACCAAGTTTTTTGAATACATTTCTTTTGAATTGTGAAATTTCACTTTCAGTCAACTGTCTAGTTTGCTTGCCTGATTGGGCAACTAAATAATTTTAAAAACTTCAATGGGTGAATGTGTTCACATTTTCACCAATTTTTTTGAATACATTTCTTTTGAATTGTGAAATTTGCGAAGCACATGAAGAAAATTCTTTCAACCTTATTTTTTTAAAGACAGGACGAAAACTTGTTTAGCTTTAAAAATAAAAAGGACAAAAAAAAATGTTTGATAGCAAACTTTTCAGTCGCTGGTGCCTGCCACTTGTTAAGTTATGTTACAAAAACCACAAGAATGTTCACGTATTCTACAGGAAACATATTCTACAGGAAACAGTTTGTGGTCTAACAACTGACAAGCATTCACCTCGCTCATTGCTTGCAACTTGTCTGATCATTTTACTGTGACGAGAAAACGACACATTCGGTCGTTAAACAAAATGGGAGAAAATGGGTGACAATCAATGTAAAAAGCTAACCTACGTACACTAAAAATCTGTCTTAGCGACCAACCTGTTTATAGTGGCCATCAAATTAAACCTCTGATGAGTAATACAATATTATTGGACGGTTTTTGTATTCTTATTTATCAAGGTTAGCCTCTTAGTTACTCCCTAGGGACCTGCACCTAATATAATTTGTAACTCGGCCATGGGATACACATCCATACTTTATTGTGCACTCTCTCCACTCCCTGTGGAGGATTCCAGCAGTTGCGACTTTTATAGTGCACTTATGCTTTACACACCCTCATTCATGCCAAGTACCCGTATTGCACCTGGGTGGGGAGCAGCAATGTGGATATAGTGTCTTGCTGAAGGACACAAGTGCTGTACTTGTCTAGAAGTCAGCTGTTTATGGTGCTCCAGTTGTTTTCTTTTATAGGCGGTCACTATACACAGGTTTTAACTGTATCAATATCTTATTTGAGATAACAAAATATCCGGGCTGTAATAGTTTGATGCCCAGTAGCACAGATTTTAACATTAATTTATCTAATTGCACCTTTTCAAGGTTATGTTTGTTTAATAATGTATTTTTTCAAATACAAAACATCACTTATGCCTGGTTTAGTTGCTTCATTCATTCATTCATTCATTAATCCATATAGAAAAAACCACTATGTACCAATGTGAAAAATTACAGGCTGTAAAAATTGTATGGTTGTATAATGTTATATGTTATCAATAATTAAGTGTCAGGATATGTACTAAACCAATAAAAAAAATTAATAAATAAATAAACAATCAGTCAAGTAACTTACCTTATCGTTCTCAATGGGGTCGAACACGTACTGCACCACGTCTGTAAATATAGGATGCTCTTCAATGAACCTTTCATTGTGGTAACCTCTGTTCACCTGAATGGTTAGGACAGAAAATAGAAAGAAAGATATAAATCAGTAATAAAGAATTACGGTATGTAGAAACTTTTGAACAACAAGATCCTTATGAAAACCTGGAAATGTAGATGAGAAAACCAAGACGATACAGTGTACAAGAAAAAATACAAAATGACTTCTGACAGCAGTCAAGTTCTAACTTTATATTGTACATGTACTGTATATATGAGGGGGGGGGGGGGGGGGCAGGGTGAGTTCATGCTCGCCAATAAGTTGATCAAAACATATTATAAAGGGGAATATCCTTTAAAAATGGAATACATAAATTGTGCCCCCCCCCCCCCCCCAATATGTCTGACCATGCTTCACCACTGATTCAATCAAGGGCTTCAACAGCTTCTCAAAAGTGTGTGGGGGGGGGGGGGGGGAAGAAACACGATATTGCAAGGGAGCGAAGCAATCAAGCGGGGGGAGGTTGTGTCTCCCTCCCATTGTAGGGAGATTTTGCATGTTTTGGCTTAAAATTGTGCCATCTGGGGTATACCCGAGACAGAAATTTCACATAATATGAAGTGCAAGCTACATGGAATCTAACACACGCCTATGGATTCAATGTGATGGAACCATATTGTAAACAGTGAGCAATCAGCGGTGAAGTTGGGTGGGGGGGGGGGGGGCACACACCCCTAAATAATTTGACAAAAACAATATTCAACAAATATAAGGGGGAAATCTGTGAAATAAATACATGACTTGTATATAAAATCAATAAATATACATAAACTGTGTCCCCCACCACATCTACTTTCCTGTGTGCTTATCAAAATCTGAACATACATGTACATCTATGAACCCAACTGTTACTGTGGCCGTCATCAGGGTAACAAATTATTCAGTTTACTTTTGCGGGGGCTATTTTTCAAGCTTGCCTGCATAAAAAATAGCACTCTGTACTTTGTTTTGCTTTGAACACTATGCAATTTTGAGAGGGCTCTATTTAATATGACTTTCAAGGGCTCTTTTGGGCATTTTCTAAGGCTTTAAAATCACCCTGAGCCCCTATGTATTTCGTTTTGTCAGCTTGCTACCAAGGGGGTGTATTTTCAATGTCAAACAGAGCCTACTGTAGGTTATCATCAGTGCAATCATCTGTTTAATCAGAGCCAAGACAAACATGTGACTGCAATCCAAACTGACAAGCAACACTGCAAGTTGCGCAATCAATGCCAAGTTATGTAACCAATGACAAATCTCTGGATTACACAAGACACAATGACACACCTTTAAACTTAACTCCTTGAGTGCCAAGCTCACATTTTTTTAACCACACAATACACACAAATGCCATAGAGCTGGCAAAGGGATCTAGTAACTTTGTTGTCATGTGCAAACAGTGATGAATGGGTGATACAAATTTGTCCACCGAGTGATATGTGAAAACTTCACATTGAATAGATATTATATGGCCAAGTAATTAGCAAAAATGCAAAGTGATATTCGCTAACTCATTGCACCGATTTTGTATTGGTGATAACTTTTCAGTGGATAATCAAAAATGTAACCACTTCAATCGTAAATTACTTTTCAACAAAAGTGAAAAAAAAAAAAAAGTGAAAAAAGTGTAATTAAGAGCTTTTACTCTAACTTCACATGCAGAGTTGGAAACAGTAACCATAAGTTCCAAGTGAAGACTGGAGTTAGGCAAGGATGTGTCATGTCAGCACTGCTCTTCAATATCGCCATAGACTGGGTGATGAGACAGGCAACTGAAGACCAAAAAAGAGGCATAAGATGGACCCTCTTTTCTACACTTGAGGACCTCGACTTTGCAGATGATCTCGCTCTACTTTCACACACCCACCAGCATATGCAAGAAAAAACATCCAGACTCAGTGATTTTGCCCAGCAAATTGGCTTGAAGATCAGCCAGAAGAAAACAGAGGTGATGACCCTTAACATCTCGGACCCTTTACCAATACAAGCAAATGGGGAAGACCTACCTATAACTCAGGAGTTTACTTACCTGGGCAGCACTGTCAGGCACGATGGAGGCGCAGGCAAAGACATTAAGAACCGTCTCAATAAAGCCAGAAATGCTTTTAGAATGCTCAATAATGTATGGAGATCACAGCAATACAGCACCAAGACCAAGCTAAAATTGTACCAGAGCTGTGTCCTTTCCACTCTTCTGTACGGCTATGAATGTTGGAGAATGACGAAAAACGACCTCAATAAGCTGTCGGTCTTCCACACAAAGAGTCTGAGAAGAATATGTCGCATTTTTTGGCCAAACACCATTTCAAACGAAGCACTTTATGCCCAATGCCATCAGGACAGCATGGAGAACATCATCATGAGAAGAAGGTGGAGATGGATCGGTCATGTAATGAGAAAGAACATAGATGACATCACACGAACAGCCCTCCACTGGACACCAGAAGGCAAAAGAAAGAGGGGACGTCCTAAAAACACTTGGCGAAGAACTGTGGAAGGGGAGATTAAAGACCTGAACCACACATGGGGAACCATCCAAAGACTGGCCCAGGATCGGAAGGAGTGGAAGACTTTTGTTGCTGCCCTACGTGCCAGGAGGCATAATGGGCAGTAAGTAAGTAAGTAAGAAATTCAGAAAACCGAAACCTGTTCCATGCTTCTATTGGTAATACATTTATACAACAAGGTATGAGAGAACCACTAGAGTTCTAAGTAAGATTTGTGGATTTGGACAATGTTACTACAGATCCCTTTTAGACACTAGGTTCAGCAAACCAAATAAATCATACTTTTTGTAAATAATTATGATTTTAATTTTGCAAATCATATATTCAAAGGACTAACTGTGCTTAGTAATGAAAGATTATACATGTTATAGTCAATTCTTATGGAGGAACTAAAAGCATTATATAATCATTTTTAAGTCATGGTAAAAATAACTTAATTAATTGGGATTTTCATGATAATTTGGGAACTATGCTCGTTCAAATGCCCTTTTTTAAGGGAGATATTCTTTAAAGTAGATATATGAGTAGTACAATGGGTTAACTCATCATGCATTAAATGTGAACATTTGGTTACTGGTATCTGAGTAAAATATAATTATTTGCCTGTATCATTTAGCAAACCAAGGCTGCAAAAAACAGAGCAATCAATGATTACAATCAGTTGTCAAACTGAATATCATCATACTGGTTCTTACAGGAGTATCTTAGCAAGTAATATTCTAGATTTAAATGGTAGTTATATATGCATAATTAGATCATGATATTTAAATAATTGACATATTAGTTTGGATGTCCTACATGGAAATAACATACTTGGCCTGTTCATGGGAACCGTGTGGGCTATGTACATGGGGTTTTCGGAATATCAAAGGGAGCAAGTTAAATGCCAGAAGTTAATAGAATCAGCAAAGTGATGCAAGCCTTTGGTCAGCAATAATTTCTAATAACTAAATATATACTTCAAATGGTCTGAAAAACAATTCGAAAAACAAATGAGACTATTGTTTGAAAGGAAAGACATCAAAACTGCACCAAAAAAAATGCGAACAATTTTATCATTATAAATAACTAAATAAATAAAGAGGAAATCAAATTGGCAACAATAGTCATTATTTACTAAAAGTCATCTAACAGTGACAAAAAACAACAACATATTATACCTTCTTCAAATCCTAGATGATATCCTACATATGTTATACGCTCTATTACAGTTGTGATATAGCATTCAACAGATCTTCCTATTCACTTAGAGTCTGATCAATTTATAGATAGTGATGATATGTGGGGGAAATGAGTAAGAGGGACAATCCTTGAAATTATCTATATACCCAAACAAAAGAACATACAACTTTAAGATATAAAGAAAATAACATTTTAAGAGATTACAATTAAACTAAATTAAATTCTTTCTTTCGTTCGGCATTATCTTAGAACTAATAATAATGATATGACGTATTTGTATAGTACCTAAAGGACAGTGTCCCACATATTACTGTGGGATGGTAGTCCTAGACTTCAGCAAGAAGATAGCAAGTTAAATGAAGTCTACGAGGAGAAGGAGCATAAATTTATAGAATTTTAGAGCCCTGTTTTGTTACTCTACCTGCTTTAGTTATTTTGTAATGATTTTTATTACTGCATACTTTAGACTGCTATAATTTAGGAAAATCATTAAATTGGCAGCACATTGTGATATTTTAAAAACAGATTTCGGTGTTCAAATTGGCAACTTTGCGGCAAAGTCACTTCCTATTTGTCTTAAATTGTAATTACTAAATATTTTCCACCTATTTTTACGTCATTAAAAGGTCAAAATTAGGAGTTGCCAATTTGTAGAGGAAAATAATGATCAATTTTGCCTTAAAATAGCTCTCGTCCTACATTAGCAAGGGCGAAAAACCCTTTGACAATCAGAGTGGCAGGCCACTCCAAAACATTCCAAATGAAAACTCTGCCACCAGCAATGACACGGTCATGCTTCCATGTAAATATTTATATGCCTTATTCAAACAACATCCATCATCTTTTCCTTATTTCCTACTAGGAAGGAAGGAAGGAAATAGGACCATATCATGAATATTACACATTTTTAATACGAGTCTCCAAAATTCTACTTTGACTCATGATCTGTGATTTAAATATATTCTAACTTGATGCTTTTGCTACTTATAGGCTCCGTTGCAGAAAGAGATACAATCGATTGTAAGTTAAAATTAATTGTAAGTCAGAAAATTTGCACGTTTCAACCAATCAGACTTGCGCATTTAGAACACATGATCTGACTTACAATTAATTGTAACTTACAATCGATTGTAACTCTTTCTGCAACGAGGCCCTGGGGTGACAATTAGAGATACAAACCACCTCCAAAATTCAAAATGAAAACTCTGCCACCAACAATGACACATCATGTTCATCATGACATCCATGTTCATGTATCTATGTAAATATTTATGCCTTATTGAAACAACATCCATCATCTTTTCCTTATTTTCAACTAGGAAGGAAGGAAGGAAACAGGATCATTTCATGAACATTACACATTTGTTATGAGTCTCCAAAATTATACTTTGACTCATGATCTGTGATTAAAATATATTCAAACTTGATGCTTTTGCTACTTATAGAGTGGTAACTGGTCTCTTTGTATATATAAAGTGGAAAAGAAATAATATGTGACTGGATATAGCAAAACCCAGCACGTGTCGGTTATTCATGTTTTGAAGAAATAGCCCTTATAAGTTTACATATTGTATGTTAAGGAGTTATGTTGGTAAAATTGAAAAAGACCATATCTTTACCAAATATTGTAAGATTTGTTTAAAGGCATCAAATGAAAGCTTTGAGGCCTTTCTCATGGTTTGAAAATCTAAATTTATATTTTCGCAGACAAGTGCAAGGTATTTTTTGGGGCTACTTTTCAATAATTTTATTTTGAAAGTAGCACTCTGAACTTCATTTTGCATTTCTTGTTGGAATGTGAAATTATAGTATTCTAACTGCTGCAATGTTTTCTTCTGTAAAGAAATTAAAGCACTTAAGGGCTTAAAGATTTAAAAGGCAACCAATTAATATTTGTTTTAAATAATCAAAAGAAGCAAATAAAACAAAAGATTGAAAGATATATTTACATGCATTACTCAACATAAAGATCATAGATGGCAAATGTAAAGCGCAAATAAAAATTGAATTTTCTTCTTGCAGAAACATGCATGAGTTTACAATGATGTATTTTTAAAATGTAGTTTTACTGTATTAAAGTTAGTGCATCGATGTGTACATTGTATGACAGCAAAACAATTTGTAAACCAAAATTTACATCAATCCATCAAATGTAGTGTATCGCATTAAAGTTAGTAGATTGATGTTTATTATAGCAGAAAAGTTTTCAACTGAAAATAAAATCTATCAAAATCACAACATACACTTTTTGATGTCACCATCTGCAAGGAAACAAGAATTGATTGAAAAGACAAACTGAAACTTATCTATCCACGTAATCCAACAATAAATAACACATTTTAAAGAACAACTACTTCAGCTATTTGATGAATATATGACACAGAATGTATGCTTCCTTCACCTCTTTCTCATATGACTTATTAGCTATAATACAAATTAAATTCTAATATGAGTTTATGCAGAAGTTTATTGAGAAAATGAGTTTATTCAGAAGAAACTTAAGCTCTATGAATTTACAACATTCATAATAACCCATTCAGGAATGTTCTCCCTAAAGAAAAAACCTGGACTACAAATCTGCTGAGAATGGGCGTTATATATATCATCCATTATATTTATTATTTAAAGAATCATTATAAATTAAGTAGTACTAGTCATGAGTAGTAATTATTTTGGAAATTATCATACATTCAAACATAGGACAAATATAAACAAAAATGAGCGAAGAACTTTTTCAGTTTATTTTCAGGAAAATAGTATTATCACAAAACATAGTCACAGACTGTTGGATGTAAACTATGGTTGTATCTATCCCAGATCCCATTAAGGACTGGTCCTAAAAATACTTGGGCTTAGATCTATTTTGGAAAATGCAAACTTTGTCAAAAATCAAATACAGTCAAACCTGTGTATAGTGACCACCGAGTAGAAACAAGAAACATGACCACTGTATGTAGGCAGGAGACCTCTACAGGCAGGTTCCATAACACTGTTTTTCTCTACAGGGAAACACTTTTGGTGGGCAGTATTGGGAGGTTTGGTGCTATCTAGACAGGTGGCCACTAGGACAGGTTTGACTGTAATCTTGAACAGGTTAGCAGGAGTATTAAAGGGATCTAGTAACTTTGTTGAGATGTGCAAAAACTGATGAATGGTTGATGCAATGTATACTGTTGTTATCTCATATGTCCTCAGGGTATTGTGTGAAAATTTCAGGTCAAATGGACAATGTATGGCCAAGTAATGAGCGAAAATGCAAAGTGATATTGGGTGATATTCACCAACTCACTGCATTCACTTTGTACAGGGATGAAAATCTCGCCCGGAGATTTTCTTATCTAAATACTTCAATCATACATATCTTTGTAATGAAAGGGAAATTTGAAAAACCGAAAGCTGTCCCATGATTTTATTGTTAATACGAATACAACAAGGTATAAAGGAACCGCTAGAATTACAATTTTATTTTGAGGATTTGGACAATGTTACTAAGTCCCTTTAAAAGGACCTACCATTTCTGCATCATTTGAAAGTGTCTGGAAACAAGATCTGACGTAGGTACTGGTTTCCACTTCTGTCGTACTGAACACCCTGAAATGGCTGCGTAATCTCTCGTAGTAATCTCCATCTAAACTCTGCGAATAAAAAACATTGGAAAATCTCAAAGTAAGTCTTACACTAAACATTGGAAAATCTTAAAGTTTTATAGTCAATCAAATAACCTTATCAATTGCAATTTGATGAACAATAATTATTGATAACTTCTGCTTCATTTGACAGTGTAGGAAACATGACATCACATAATATTGTAAACATTTCCAGCTAGATGTTTTCTTTTTCTTTTTTCTGCTTTAAAGTAGCCAAAACTATAAATCTATTTGCAAAGAATTTTCAATCTATTTTGCATGAATAGACAAACAGATTTATAATATATATGCGTATCAACAAAGCTATCAAATACTTTTTACAAATGAAAAATGAGCCAAGGTCTAGCAATCTGGAGGTCTCGGGATGGATTCCCGGAGTAACCCTATTTGCTTTGCTAATTTTTCATTTATATTATAAATGAAATAGGTACCTTAACACTGATCATGAATCTGACTGATTGATGGGTGGGGGGCATGCAGATTATTTCGGGGGGGGGGGGGGGGGGGGGGGGGTACACTACGTATTTATTCATTTTGTAAAGGATTTCCCCCTTGTTTTTAATAAATTATTTGGGGGTCATGCCCCCCCCCCCCCCCCGCCCCTCCCCCCAACCCACCACCCAGCGCAACACCACTGATTAAGTGCTCTGCTTGGAGGCACAATAGCCCTACAGTATATCAACTCATGCTGTTGATTATATCCTTGTTTTACTCTCAAGTTTTGAAAACCACATAGCTGAGAGTTTGCTTCCTTTCAAAACCAAATAAATGTGTCTTTTACATGGCAAGCAGTTAAAACATAGCCAGAACAATAACGAGCATTTCACATTGCAGCCTATTTTTAAATATCACAGTGATTTAGCAGTTGGTTTACAAGTACTCTTGAAACTATTATTTTAAAGGGAAATATGAGGTTTGCATCTGGCATACCAGTTTCAGTAAATCAGCAATGCATGCAGTTAAATAGGCCTCCACTTGACCCGCTCACCTCGAGGTTCTGAAATCCCCATAGACTTTGTACATAGCCCACCCGGTTCCTGTAAGCAACGGGTTAACCAATTATCTTTTGTTTCAATTTCTATAAGAATCATATAAACATGAGGAGCCTGCAATTGCTTTTCTTGGCTACGGTCACTAATTCTTAAATCATCACTTCCTCTTTTCCAGACAAATCCACACCTTATAATGTCATAAGCCTAAGGTTTGAGTGAAAAAGAGCAAATAAAATGGGATTCCAA
The DNA here is from genome assembly GCA_037951105.1 of Echinarachnius parma. NCBI lineage: Eukaryota > Metazoa > Echinodermata > Echinoidea > Clypeasteroida > Echinarachniidae > Echinarachnius > Echinarachnius parma. Next base: position 73,022 of record JBAMJV010008509.1, read on the forward strand.
CGGGATTCGAAGCCTAAGGTTTGACAAAACTGTTATAAGTCTTTTGTTGCAGAAGACTATTTTGAACGACAAATAAATCTAGAGTATGATTATCTATAGGTAGATTGGAAAGATTACCCTGATGATCCAAACCATGGGGGTGTTTCACAAAGATCCTAAGTTGGACTTAAAAAGTATGATAAGCCATTTGTAGCCGTGGAATAAAATATATTCAAAAGCAAAAAATGCAAGTATTCAGACTTTTCATAAATTTTACATGAAGAACATGAACTTTCCTTGATAATAGAAAAATATTGATGATTTGACACAACATTTTATACTTTTGAAAGGACTTTTACAAATTGTTTTCAAATAAACTAACGGCTTTCCATACTTTTTAAGTCCAACTTTAGAGTTAAGTACAACTTAGGATCTTTGTGAAACACCCCCATTTCTTTGCCAAACAAAGGGATGCCAGGGGAAGTAGAGAGTCATTGGAAGGTTTTACAGGAAATGCTAAGCTTTCCGTTTCCAAATTTATGTGCAAAGATAAAAGACTGATAGTATCAGGGCAGGCACAATAATGTATTTTTTGGGTCAAAAATCAGACTGATGAATTGTATCTTATGTCAAGATTCATAATATCATTGTAAAGCGCTTAGAGATGATTATCAATTATATCCTGCCCTATATAAATAGAAACATTATTATCATATTCACTCTCTACATCCATGTTGGCATTCTGCAATCATAACTATAACAGTTTGACTGGAGAACTCACAGAAAATCAAGGTTTACAGGAAATTCTAAGCTTTCCATTTCCAAATTATGTGCCAAGATAAAAGACTGATAGTATGAAGGCATGCAAAATACTATTAAAAAATCTTCAAAAAACACAGACTGATGAATTATATTCTATTCTATGTCAATATTCATATTCACTCTCTACATCCATGTTGGCATTCAGCAATCCAAACTTTGGCTGGAGAACTCACAGAAAATCAAGAACACGTGCCTAATGTGGGTCATTGTCAAAAGATATAAATTGTCATCACTTGTCTTGAATAACTGTGCCAAAATCATATGTACAGTATGTACATTTTTGTTGTTGTTGTTAATTCTGCAACTGCACGAGGCACATGGACAAACTATTATTTGCTATGTCATTGCAAATCTATGCCAATTGTGTTCAAGATAAATCTACATGAAAGTGATCAGATATCCAAAATCAAATGACAAATTAACCCGTTCACTATGATATTCTGAAATCCCCATAGACTTTGTACATAGCCCACCCGGTTGGTTCTGATTATCAGAGCCAATACAAATGAATTTCAATACATCCTAAAATAAATTTCTCAGCAACATTGTTAAGCAATATATTTTTTTGTGATTTTTGTTGCCTCTCTTTTACTAGAACCTAACCCCCTATTCCAGCATAATTGAAAATCTTATTTTTCTTTTATTTGCTTAACACGTATTAAAGTAATATTGTTCTTTGTTGTTCTTTAATCTTTATCCCGTATCTAAAGACCGCCGCACACTATACAAATCTGATCTGGGTCCTGTTTCATAGAACTATTCCAATTGTTGTAAGTGTCCAATTGTTGTAACTACTATGGCAACAGCCAATCAGTATCAAGCATTTTAGCTGTTGCTATGGTAGCTACAATAATTGGACACTTGCAATCATTGGAAAAGTTTTTCGAAATGGGGCCCAGATGAATGATTATGGATCTGAACTATACTACAGGCTTTGAATATGCATGTCTTCTTTAGTTCAGATACACATTTGCTTATTGGATCAGATTCTGATCGTGTTGTGTGCAGTGGGCTTTTATGGTTATCTTTCTAATGTGTGGCCTACCTCCATAAGATATGGTACGTCTGTTTCGTGCAGCCGCTTCCGGTGTGCGTTGGCTGCGGAGAGACACAATAAGTACTCGTTCCTCATGTGGGCCGCCCGACGGTCACACGTCGTCCGCCGCGATACCAATTTGGCCGTTGTCTTTTCTAGCGATGACTTGGATTGGAAGAACTTGACTGACCCTTTGGTTAACCTGGTAAGAGAAGGAATGGTAAAGGAGGGGAAAATAAAGCAATCGAGTATGAGAATGTGAGAAAACAGTGAGACACAACAACAAACTGTTCCACATGTTAGCTGATCATCGGTTACGCGTTGTCCACCGAGAGACCAACTTGGCAGTGGTCTTTTCTCGTGATGACCAGGATTGGAAGAATTTGACTGACCCTTTGGTTAACCTGGTAAAAGAAGGGGTAGAATGAACATAATGGGAGAATGAGAAACTGATCTGGGTGTAAAGGTGGTAAGAACACAGTTAGATAATACAAAAAGCTGTAAGCTTTGGCTGATTGTTGGTTACACGTTGTCAACTGAGAGACCAACTTGGCAGTGGTCTTTTCTTCTAGTGATGACCAGGATTGGAAGAATTTGACTGACCCTTTGTTTAACCTGGTATTGAGAAGGGGTAGAATGAACATAATGGGAGAATGAGAAACTGATCTGGGTGTAAAGGTGGTAAGAACACAGTTAGATAATACAAAAAGCTGTAAGCTTTGGCTGATTGTTGGTTACACGTTGTCAACTGAGAGACCAACTTGGCAGTGGTCTTTTCTAGTGATGACCAGGATTGGAAGAATTTGACTGACCCTTTGGTTAACCTGGTAAAAGAAGGGGTAGAATGAACATAATGGGAGAATGAGAAACTGATCTGGGTGTAAGGCGGTAAGAACACAGTTAGATAATACAAAAAGCTGTAAGCTTTGGCTGATTGTTGGTTACACGTTGTCAACTGAGAGACCAACTTGGCAGTGGTCTTTTCTTCTAGTGATGACCAGGATTGGAAGAATTTGACTGACCCTTTGTTTAACCTGGTAAGAGAAGGGGTAGAATGAACATAATGGGAACATAAGAAACTGATCTGAGTGTAGTTAAGAACACAGTGAGACACAACAAAAAATTGTTCATGTCCACTGACTGTTGGGCACCGTTTTCGTCCGACCCTTTTCTAGCGATGACCGGGATTGGAAGAACTTGACTGACCCTTTGTTTAACCTGGATAGAGAGGGGATGGACAGGAAATAACAGTGGGGATTAAAGGGACATTTTCCCCAACATATAATCACCTTTGATTATGTTCTCTAAACGTTAAAACACAATTTCATGCGACCAACATTGGCCTTTTGAGCAAGGGATGAGCATCATTCAAAGTCACTCACTGTACGGGATAATCCCATTCATCGCGAACACCATGGAGGCTGCCATTGTCGTTTATGAAACTCGGATCGGTCTAAAATGTGACGTCAAACCCAAACTACTCTTTTTGTTGGCTCACGTTTTGCCTTGTGTTTGTGCACAAATCCTGCGAGCTGCGAGAGCTAACAAAAAGAGGCGGAGCTTGTTTGTTCGGGTTGGACGTAGCATTTCGGCGCGAACAATTAAAAATCCGGGTTTCAAAAAATATAATGGCAATCTCCACGCTATACGCGATGAATGGGATTAGCCCATACAGCGATTGACTTTGAATGATGCCCCTCCTTTGTTCAGAGGGCAACCATTGGACATATTTGCATGAACTTATGTTTTAATGTGTAGAGAAATTAATCATAGGTAAATAGATGATGGGGAAACTTTCCCTTTAAGCATCCAATTCGGGTACAAGAAGGTGAGAACACAATGCGACAATGCAGTGTTTGTCATGTGATTTGTTTTCTCTACCGAATTAAAAATATTTAAAACGTCAGAATGAAAAAAAAAGGAAAAATGTCCTATTCTTTCCTCTACATATCAAAGACATTATTCGATCATGTGTTCACCATCCCCAAAAAATTACAAACATATTTTAAGAACCCAAGGACAAAACGATGAGCTCTTTCAAATTTCAGTTCCGTTTGTCATCATTGCGTTTGACTTTTTTTTTCCTCTACAGAATGAAAAATAATTACAAAATCAGGATGGAAAAGAGAAATGTCACATTCTTTCCGCTACATACCGTAGACATCATTCCATCGTTTGTTCACCATCCCCTAAAAATTACAAACAGATTTTAAAAACCCAAGGACAAAACAGTGAGCTATTTCAAATTTCAGTTCAGTTTATAGTCTTTATTGTGTTTGTTATGTGATTTTTATTCTCTACCAAATTAAAAATATTAAAAAACATCAGGATGTAAAAGAGAAATGTCACATTCCTTCCTCTACATAGACATCATTCCATGTGTTCAATATTTCCCTATAAACAAAAATTACAAACAGGTTTCAAGAACCCAAGGACGAAACGTTGAGCTCTTTCAAATTTCAGTTCAGTTTATAGAGTAATCATTGCTTTTGTCATGTGGTTTTTTTTCTTCTGCAGAATGAAATATAATGAAAATGTCAAAATGGTAAAAAAAGAAATTTCCTATTCCTGTCACCTGTCCCTGACCGGATTGTTAGGTTTGAACTTTTATGCCTGATAAATCTATTTTAGCCTTGCATCTGGCACTGTTTCAAAAGTGCCAATTGCTAATGGCTGTTTAATATAATTATGTGATTATGTCAGGGTGCAGTTAGTTTCTGTGGTTTTGCTTTTGTTCTGAAAATTTGCAAATTTATGAACGCAGGGACAAGTTGTAACACAAGTCTGAGGTGACCAAGGTGTACACTACTCAGAAACATCTAACAGAGGTACATTCTTATTTATGTTACAATTTATATAAGAAGGCACTTGTTTGTCAATTTGTTTGGAAAGGTCAATAAAAGTTTGCTGATGCATGTACATGGTGAAAGACAAAACATAACATAATTTAGGGCTTGCGTGTTTTAGATCCTAATTTGCCCCCATGCGATATGATTTCACCTCAATATGTCATGGTTTTGCATGAATTTACCTAAATATCAGTTTTCAAAACTCCCCCAGACCCCTAGGCCCACATTATAAGCTTCTGTATCTTATAGGCACACTTTTGGCCAACAACAACAAATATATATGTTGATATTCCTCACACAAAAACTCAGATAGGAAATGTGTTCTATTCTTGAAGTTGTACGATGCTATTGGTTTGAGAAAATCTGAACGAACAGATATATGTAACATCATGTATGTAACTACATGTATACAGTACATGTATGAGATACATGTAGCAATCCTGTAGTTGACAAATTATCTGTTTCCTATTGGAGTGTCAGTTTCTAGAGTTCTGTTGTGAAAAGATGAATTTCAACTAATAAATGGCAAATTTGACCAAATGAGAGGAAATGGGAATTGAGATGACTTCCCCTGCAACTGTCAAATTCTGAGCTCCATAGCAAAAAGGGAAATAAACAAACATAAACACATCTTTGACAGTCGTTTGACAAGATATCGAAAATTGGCGTGAAATGACTTCCTTTGTGATATCAGTAATGTGATTCCCAAAGTACTTCCTTCGGAAACCGCTACTGTTAATAGGCATTTCAATTACTTTTTATATCAGTCATAGCCATCTTTTTCTTCTTCTTTTTTTTTCATTAAAAAAAGTACTTTCATTTCTCTGGGTAATAATGCTACTCTTTGTAAAGTACAGAATTACTTTTTATATCGGTTGCAACCATTGACATCACAAAATATTTCCTTTTATGCAAAACTAGTAACTTTGTTGACATGTGCAAAAGGTGATGAATAGTTAATGCATATTTGTATATTGTTGTTATCTGATGTGTCCACAGGGTATTGTGTGAAAATTTCAAGTCAAATGGACGTTGCATAACTGAGTAATGAGCAAAAATGCAAAGTGATATTCACTAACTCACTGCACTCACTTTGTACATGGTTTCAAAACTGGAGATTTTATTAGCTGAACACTTCAATCGTACATATCTTTGTAACGAAAGGGAAATTTGAAAAAACGAAATCTGTCCCATGATTTTATTGTTAATACGAATACAACAAGGTATGAGGGAACCGCTAGAATTCAAATTGGATTTTGAGGATTTGGACAACGTTCCTTTAAAGAGCCCTTGTAAATTTGCATAGAGTTCAATAAAAAACTAAGTTCAAAATGCTATTTTCTAGCAGGCAAGCCGGAAAAGTAGCCCTCCAAAAATAAAAATTAAATTTGACCAGAGTGCACTATTCTAAAAAACTTGAGTAAAAGTGATACATGCAATATTAGAAAGTTGGACAAGTTGTAATCGGGGTCATTCTCTCAAAAGGACGATTTCCAAATGTTGTAATTTGATGATGATCTAATATTTGTTTGATGGAGAATTATACTGCTATATAACTATGAATTACATTTCAAATTTCTGGTGCATGTTGTATTTTTATTTTATGTACATGGTTCATGGTAAACAGTATTTGAATACACTTTTTCAACTTTGGAGAAAAGTAGGTTTCTTTGTCCGATTTTGTACACATGCCTATGGGAATATGAACATGCAATGTTCTATATATATTTTTACTTTTATTGTGTAATTTGTCCTAAAACTAGGATTTTTATATAGCTACGTAGCTTATCAATGTACTGATATCTCTAACTCATATTTTATGTAAAGTGGATTTAGCACCATTTGGAACTAAGCTATTCATTTGCTGTGTTGAGTAACTAAGCTAATAAACAGCGATAAGCATCAGAAGAACAGGTTGTTATTAAGGTTGTTACAAAACTATTTCCAAGTATGCTTGTATCATCCCTCCTAAATCAAAACTAATCATTTGATCTGCCCCGAATAACTCAGAACTATAAGTTGGCAAATATTCTTAAGTTACTCATCGACAATGCACCGAGTATTGTTTAGTCATTGTGATTAGCAAGAAATAGAACAATTTTCCATTGCGATTTCACAAGACTGTAGTTTTCATCCTTCACAGTTAGCTAAATAAAGTATTGTAATTTTAAATTATAATATACAATCAATAAAAGTTATAAATCAAATATTTACAGTCAATTAAATGCCCTAGTTTATAACTCATTACTTTGTTTTCTTTCATTTTTTTACCAACACAAATCAAAATATACCCATAAAGTTGAAGCTGTTCTGTAATGGCAATTGATTTCACTATGCAATCCAGTTGACTGTACAAGTACATGTACAAATGAAGCATTTTCCAATGTGCAAGTTAATATTTAAGAACCCGAAAATACTTGGGCTAGGGTCTATAGAGAATACATGTTATAGGGATATTTATTGCAAAATCAATCAGTCCTGAACGGGTAAATTGAGTGCAACTTTCAAAACAAGTATAGTGATACCCCTTCTCCCACCCACAAATTCCTAGATTTATTCAACTTTACTGGCAGGTATCATATTCTCAAGTATCTCATCAGACATTTGTACTGGTACTATAATTATCAAGTTGTTATGGTTTAGTCATATATAGACAAATCTTCCTGTTGCTATTCTTAGCCTAATACTGGTCATTTCCTGATGCTGATTGATCTGAATATGGTGTTGCGGTCACTGTGGTGATCTAAAACCGTGTTTATCTAAAACTGTGTTTAAAGTGATCCATTAACTTCATTTAATGTCACCGAAATCACTTGGAGCTTTCACATACCCCTTGTACCGTGTTGTGTGGCTTATAGTACTATTAAACAGAAGAATTATCTGGGATTCGATTTGTCAAATGTCTCCCTTATTATGGCGACTTATGATTTAATTTGCACACATTACTCGGTGGACATATCAGATCACAACAATGCAGATTTCATCAACCATTCATCACCTTTTGCAGATGCCAACAAAGTAACTAGATTCCTTTTAAACGTGTCTATATAGACCACACAATGCAGACAGAAAAGGTGGTCTTTATAAGCAGGTAGTCTCTATTGACAGGTTCATTTAAATGTAGACTAAGTCTTTATTGACAGATTGTCTTTATACCTTGAGATATATTTACATGTATAAAACGAGATTACCAATGTAGAGCAGGGTTGACATGGTTGTCTTTACATTTGTTAAATCTGAAAATACAAGTTGCTAGACTTACTTTTTAAAAAGCCTTATAATGCACAAATCATGTCAAATCACAACAAACCAAAGCAAATCAGCCTGCTGGCGATTTTTATTTATAGATGAAAACTCAGACTGGCCTGGCTGTGAACTTCAGCTAATCATTGAATGTCTCTTGCAACATGCCTGGATGATTAGGCTTCAATCACTGGAGAGATTTACAGGATAAACCGCAGCTTACATTATAGCCCGGTCACATTTCAATGGATTGCGCAAACGTATGTCAAACGGAGAGCTAAATTTGTCATCCGTTCTATGCGTTTTTGTCCGTTCCTTGTCCGGTGATGTACGTTGTTCTATGTTTTGTACATGAAGCAATGGAGACGACTTTCATCACCGGATAATTTAATTTCGTAAATTGTCTATTCGTTGGGCATACGTTTCCGCTATCCGTTGATATCTGACCGGGCCATTAGGTTCATACTTTAGGGACTATCAAACCACACTAGCGTAGCTCCATTCTAAGTCTAGGTTAGCTTTATGTATTAAGAGATTCTTTTAGTTGCCATCTAGGTTTAACTTCAGATAATTATTCAATGTCCTTAAAAATCATGCCTGGAAGATTAGGCTTCAATCACTGGAGAGATTTACTGGATAAACCGCAACTTAAATTAGGTTCATATTTTGAATTGCTTGCACCTTCTATTTACTATCCAGGGCCTGAATTCATAAAACCCCACTAATTTTAATAGTTTCACCCTAAATCTATTTCAGATGGCAGTGCTAAGTGAGCATCACAAAGTTATCTTAGTCACATTTAAACTATGGTTGTCTGGGTAAGCTTTTTATTCCCTAATACAATGTAAGTTTAAAACCCTAACTGGCAACTATAAAAAGAATCTCTTGTTGTATACTGTGTGGCCCCTTTTCATCTAAATTCGATTTAGAATGGAACTAACCTAGTGTGGTTTAATTAATATGAAGCCAGTGAAAAGCCAGTGAAAAAAAATACACCAGGGCCCAGGGTGAATTTGCCTACGAATGCCAAAAAGAGCCCCCGAAAATCATAAAAGAGCTCAGGACTGTAAATTTGCATAGAGTTCAATGCAAAACAAACTTTTAGGAGTTATTTTCTTGCAGGCAAGCATGAAAAGTATAGCCCCCCCCCCCCCCCAAAATAAATATAATTTTTTTCCATGACTGCCCAAGGAACCTAAAACATTACTATTTTAAAATGTCACCTCAGTATTTCGAGGGTTAAACTGCCCTTAATGCCAGCGTATTTCTTCACCATGTAGGGGAGGATGTCGGGCTTCATTAAATGTCTGCGATAATCAGGCCAGGATGGGATCAAAACTGTTCGGAAGTTTATATGATACTTGACTTTAAATATATCCGGTCAAATTAGCCAGGAAATACTACTAGGGTTTCCCTCTACTTATTCATATCAGTTGTTACAAGAATGATAGTAATGTGTAGTTTATTTGGAACTGGAAAAGTATAAAGATTTTTTTATTTTTTATGTCAAAATGTCATTGGTATGATTTGACAATTCCACCCTAGTAATTTTGTGTATTTGCTATGAGAGAAGGTGAATAAGAAGAATCGTGAGCAAAATCAGCGCAAAAACGGTTGAGCAACAAAAAAAGCTATGACAGGGTGAACTTGGTTTCGACTGTATGATGTATCGTGTAGAGTGCGATGAGATTTAGCATTAAGTGCGTGTGGTACTCGTGTACGATTATTCCCGGTTCTAGAGAAATGGTGCTGCCCTGTGACCATTCCCAAATGTTACGACGTAGGTCTCCACAGTAAGAGTCCCCCGTACATAATCAATTAAAACTAGATGGATCTTCGACTGCGCGCAGTCGAAAACTATGCCTCCGCTATCACGCGATTTTAATATCCAGCCTAAATTGATATGCACTGAATTAATAATACATTTTTAGTATTTTTCATATATTTTGAGTCCTGTGACCTTGAACATATGACCCCAACCTTTGATGGCTACATGTACATTGGCTCCCTAAGAAACATTCAGGTACCAAGTTTGATTGAAATCTGACATTTAGTTCTTGAGATTTTGCCATTACAAGTCATTTTTACATATTGAGTCCTGTGACCTTGACCTTTGACCTCATTACCCCCCAAATCTAATCAGATCATTGCCACCCCAATATGTACACTCATACCAAGTTTAAAATTGATCCGTCAACCAGTTCTTGAGATATCAAGAGAACAAGACATTTTTGCAAATTGAGCCCTGAGACCTTGACCTTTGACCTCTTGAACCCCAAAACCTATTCAAATCATTGCCATCCCAATATGTACACTCATACCAAGTTTGAAATTGATTCATCAATTTGTTCTTGAGATATCGCGAGAACGAAGCATTTTTGCATATATATTGAGTCCTGTGACCTTGACCTTTAACCTCATTACCTCTAAAATCTAATCAGATCATTGTCACCCCAATATGTACACTCATACCAAGTTTGAAATTGATCCGTCAACCGGTTCTTGAGATATCGTGAGAACGAGGCATTTTTGCATATATATTGAATCCTGTGACCTTGACCTTTGACCTCATGACCCCTAAAATCTAATCAGATCATTGTCACCCCAATATGTACACTCATACCAAGTTTGAAATTGATTCGTCAACCGGTTCTTAAGATATCGCGAGAACGAAAACGGGACGTACGTACGGACGGACAACCCAAAAAACATAATGCCTCTGGCCACTTCGTTGGCGGAGGCATAAAAATCAAATATAATCAAATCCAATAAATTCCATTCAAATCAAATCCACTACAATCAATTATTATAATATTTTACCTGCCCTCTGCTTCAGCTGCTTTAGCCCTGGCATCCTGTGCAATCTTCTCAGCATCGGCGTAGTTCTTTCTCGCCTTCATCAGATCCCGCACACTGACCTGCACTTCATCGTGCCAGATATTCGTCAGGTCTCCGCACTGCAGAATTGTAGAATTAAACAAACATAACCGTACTGATTAAACAATATAATGACATGACATGACTTTCTTTAAAAGTGACATTAAATCTTCAACATCGGCGTAGTTCTTTCTAGCCTTCAACCTTACTGATTGAACAAGACAGTGCCATTAAATCTTTGACATCGGCGTAGTTCTTTCTAGCCTTCAACCTTACTGATTGAACAAGACAGTGCCATTAAATCTTTGACATCGGCGTAGTTCTTTCTAGCCTTCAACCTTACTGATTGAACAAGACAGTGCCATTAAATCTTTGACATCGGCGTAGTTCTTTCTAGCCTTCAACCTTACTGATTGAACAAGACAGTGCCATTAAATCTTTGACATCGGCGTAGTTCTTTCTAGCCTTCAACCGTACTGATTGAACAAGACAGTGCCATTAAATCTTTGACATCGGCGTAGTTCTTTCTAGCCTTCAACCTTACTGATTGAACAATATAATGACATGACATGACATGACATATCATTCATTAAAAGTGCCATTAAATCTTTGACATCGGCGTAGTTCTTTCTTGCTTTCATCAGATCCCGCACACTGACCTGCACTTCATCGTGCCAGATATTCGTCAGGTCTCCGCACTGCCGAATAGTAGAATTAAACAAATATAACCTTACTGATTTTTAAAAATAACAATAATTATGAGTAAATTGTGAAGCTGGGAAGCTAGGGAATAAGTAATGAATTGATTTACAAAAATTAAAATAACATGATGTGAAATGAGCTAAATGTATCCTCCACTCTTCCATTATCAGAGCTTTGCCATTTATCCCCCCCCCCCTCTCCCCCTCCCCCCCCCCCCCAAAAAAAAAACACAAAAAAACAAAAACAAAGAAAAAAGAAAAAAAAGAATGAGTAATAATTAATGAATAATACAAAATAATAATTTAAAAAAAATAATAATAATAATAATAATTTTAAAAGTATATATTATAGAACAAAAACACATAAATGAAAATAAACATCTTTTCTAGAATTGTCTGTTCTCCTCCAACTTTTAATCTGCTATTTAGGTTACCTTGCATTCACCCACTTCTCGTTTTACTTCACAATCAATGAACAGCTGCAAGCACTTACATCATATATTGCATTCAAAAGATATCTTGAGGCAAAGCTTATAGATTCATGATTTTAAAATGAATTTAGAAGAAAGCATATTAAAAGGGCTTTCAAATAAAGCAGGATCAAAATATCAAATCAAGGACTTTTTGTAGAATTTGTAAAAGATCTTCAAGGAATTAATAAGCCAAGGCTTTCTTTTGACCTTGAATTATTTCGAGCAGTTTCCCCTATCTCTCTTTTCTAGATTTCAATTAAATCAGTAATATCTTCACATGTGGGAGAGGGTAAACAAAATTCCACCTGTTGCGCTCATTAATATTAAAATTTAGCAACAATTTGCAGAAATATTGAAGATCCCTCTAGGTTCTGTAAGATCATTTTTTTTAATCATTGTACAATTACATGCACTTAACTTTCTTTTTCTGAATTTCTCATAGTAGTAACTACCCTCCCCCCCCCCCCCCCCCCCCTCCTCCACTTAATGATTTCAATGAAATTACAAAAAATGTTCTCATGGACAAAATATAAAATGGATCTCACATGGTTAGCGCCTTCAACAATTAATCTGGCAAAATTTTCTTTACAAATTCCAGTCTCGCACAAATTCACTATTTACCCGTTGCTTAATACGGGAACCAGGTGGACTATGTACAAAGTCTATGGGGATTTTATAATCTCGTAGTGAACGGGTTTATACTCTTCAAAAATTAAGCGAAGATGTACTTGTATGTGGTTTGACTGCTCCATAATTAATTTCTTCCTGACCAATTTGCAAGTGTACATTTGCTCATGTCTATTTATAGCCAACACTATCTTCCATCTACCTACATGCATTCTCCAACCAAATTATCATAAGTGGTCATTCAATATTTACCATACAGTACTTGTCTAATATTAGAGGCTTAGGGCACAGCATTTCTGCACATTACAAGTGTCTTACTCAACTAAGTAAACATAGGCATGCAAGTGATCATGCCTACAGTAAATGCTTCGGTTTGTAGAAATTGTTATAATACATTTTTTGTAATTGTTTTTGTATTTCGAGTACACATTAACCAAAATACCCCCTTTTAAAGACATTCAAGTACACAGATACAATGTCATTTCCAGCCCTTCACAAAAAGGTACCCTATTTACACATTCCACAAACATTTGTGTGAAATTTGTGTTATTTTTTATCCTTTCTGCAAACAGACATGAAATATACACCTCTTTTCCATTTCCATGATTTTGATTTTGATTTTGTTTGCGAACACATGCAAAAAATTAACCCATTTTTTGGAGAAATGATGAACGATCATGCATGCACATGGCCAATGTGCAGTGATTCCCCCGAGCCTGCATACATGTAACACATGTTGTAGGTTGTACATTTCCCCTGAGAGCTTTACAAGACATTTCCACCTGTATTCGAGGTAATAGAATGCCATGTAAATAATAAATTGAATTTGTCTGCTGTCTGATAATGTAATCAACTTCAGAACAGCTTCTTGTGACTTCATGTTTGCACTCCCAGTGTCCTTATATGACATTTTTTTTTATAAATCCCAATTTTATTTCATACACTTTCCCGGTGATTTGGACATATCATTATAATATGTCATACTAGCTGTACCCGCGGAAATCCGCGGGTTTTTGTGAGAGAAAGGCGATGATGACATAACGATACTTTAAATCTTTACTATTCCCAGAGTCATAATTTAAATAGTATAAGACAAAATAAACACGGGCGACTCAATCCCGCGTCCCGTCCAACGATATCCGGCCAATGTATAACAAAATCATAATGGTTTAGTACCCATGGAAAGTTATTCAATTATACCCCATATTTTATAGAGTCCATAATTTGTTCCGCTTGTATTAAATTAGATACAGTACACTATGTTCGTGTACTTGCTAATATACAGTAGCTTCGCTGTTCACCCCCCCCCCCCCCCCCCCCCCCGCGACTCCAATTGCCTGCATGACACATAACCCGTCGTGTCCCAGGAACGTTTCATATCCAATCTAAGTTCTCCGGCGTATACATTTTGTCATATTCTTGTGAAACCCGATGATATATTCCTTTGAAGGGAATAGTAGCCGTCTATATACATGCATCCCATAAACTTTTCATATCCAATCTAAGTTCTCCGGCGTATACATTTTGTCATATTCTTGTGAAACCCGATGATATATTCCTTTGAAGGGAATAGTAGCCGTCTATATACATGCATCCCATAAACTTTTCATATCCAATCTAAGTTCTCCGGCGTATACATTTTGTCACATTCTTGTGAAACCCGATGATATATTATTATATTCCGTTGAAGCAAGGATATGGGAGTTCCATGGTTGAAGGGAATAGTAGCCGTCAATACATGCATTGCATAATAAATGAGCAGATACCCCCCCCCCCCCCCCCAGGCGTCTTCTCTTCGCGGATGGCATAATACACTCATCTTACCGCAAGATGTCGAGATTGTATACAACTCCCCTGCTCCACCATTGTCCACCCCGCTTTATTCACTTCAATGCACTTTGCACGCCCGCTCAGCTGTGTACAAAGCATGTGAGCTCGCAGACTTAATACATCTTACCACAAGCTGGCGCAATTATAGTATCGTGTACGGTAGGGCGAATGAGATAGTGACCAGAGACGATGGTCAGCAGGTCAGTGAGCTATGCAAATAAACTACGGTTCGGTGGGGTAATTAGATGACTGCGCGACGTGTATACACCGCTGTACAGCCATCGCGCGTTGTATAACCGCAGCTAAATTGAAGTTGTCGCATTTGGTCGTCTATGCACTTACAAACACGATGCCAATCGGCAATAGCGATCATTACCATACCATCCGCGTAATATAAATATTGATATTTATCAAAACCTGGGTAGTTTCGCAACGTGTTATATCTAAAATGGTTTCTCGATATTTTATTTGTTTTATCTACTCCAATTTATATTCTTACAAATACTTTTACGGCGATAAATCGTTAGTCAATGCTCGGCGTCTTAAACGGGCAATTGACATTGCTGACTTTCCCTTTTCTTAGATCTGGACGACGACCACGGGGCGTGAGCGACTCGGGAATGCCTTATTGTCCTCCGCAAAACGTATATCCTTCGATCGCGACGGTCGGGAAGTCGCCGAATCCTCGGGGTGAGGATATCTCAAGTGGGAACCATTTTGGGGGTTGAAGCTTACCGTATTAATATAATAGATATCCAAATGTGTACATACATACATGTAGTCTGAAAACTATAAGAGTAATTTAAACAATTAAGTATTATCTATCATAACTATTACCTATAATAGTTAATCAATACAATAAAAACTTCTAAGATAAATGAAACATCTAAACGACCATTTCTATCTCAACAAAGACATCACTTAAAGTTGTAATTTAATTTTGAAGGTTTCAATGCAACCCAAATCTACAGCATTTGATTTGAACATTTAGTGGATTCACTGCCCTTTTGAGTCTGTTGGTTTTGGGGTTCTTGTGAAGCTTGATGATGTTCATAACGTCACTTTTTTTATATTGTATCTTAATCACTTAAGCACTTAATCCCTCTCTTCTGCTCCTTTCATTAAAAAGTGGCTAGAAATATGTTAATTTCCAACCATCTTTAATAATTTATAACATAGAAAAATTAGATCCCATACCCTTTTGAGTGTGTTAGTTCTTGAGTTCTTGTGCAGCATGATGATGCTTATTGTATCTGAAGCTAGGGCTCTCACTTTTCTGATCTCAATTTCATTTAAAAATAGCTAAACACATATATGTTTATTAACTTTATTTCCAACCATCTGTAATAATTTCTACATAGAAAAAATAGATCCCATACCCTTTTGAGTGTGTTGGTTCTAGAGTTTTTGTGAAGCTTGATGGTGTCCGTAATCTGGCTGCTGATCGTCTCCGACGCTGTCAGTCTCGCTCTCCCAATTTTCTCTGTTTCTGTCAATAATGCCTTCCATACTTGCAGAACAGTTCTAAATATAGAAGAAAACATTACATGGGATCTATTATTAACATCCAAGTTTTACAGTACAAGCAAAATTAAGTTGCATAATTTCATCATTCGCAGAAGGATTGTGTCTTGTGAAAATTGAATTGTATGCAATACAGGGTGGCCCACAAATAACGGAACGGGGCACTTCCCAAAATAAAGTAACGAAATGACTGGGTCCATCGGATAGTGTGTCTTTTCAAATGAAAATTGATACCAAGAACATTAATTTTGGTCGTGTAGTTTTTGTTTTAGAGCGCTGTAAGTGACACCATGTCAGGGTTCATTTTTCTTCAATTTTGACTGACCTATTGGCTAAAGAATGACCCGAACGGCTCGTCATAGAATTACGGTGCGCTTGATGAGCTTTTGCTATTCAGTCGAATGCACATTAACAAAGGTGTCCGCATCAAGTGCGCCGTAATTCTATGACGAGCCGTTCGGGTCATTCTTTAGCCAAACGGTCAGTCAAAATTGAAGAAAAATGAACCCTGACATGGTGTCACTTACAGCGCTCTAAAACAAAAACTACACGACCAAAATTAATGTTCTTGGTATCAATTTTCATTTGAAAAGACACACTATCCGATGGACCCAGTCATTTCGTTACTTTATTTTGGGAAGTGCCCCGTTCCGTTAATTCTGGGCCACCCTGTATAATGTAAATATATCACATCAAGCAATAGTTTATCTCTCCACATTCCTATCTTAAAGTATAGTTAAATCCATTAGAATGACAAAATGCTTTTTCCTTCATTTTCTTGAGAGCTGTAATTAAATGGAGCAGATGATAAGCAAACATGTTCAAATAGGAACATCAATTAGGCAAGAATAGCCGCCCTGCTGTTGCTGTATGCAAACACAATCTGTTAGCTGCATGGCTGGACATTTAATTATAATTTTGTTAGCTATTACAGTTGCTGTTTTCTTTTGTTTCTTTTTTATACAGCTATATAGACCACACAAAATATGCACAAGTTTGCATTCGCCCTATTGCCTGGGGAGAATAAAAATTGATGTCGGGCAAGTAAAATGTCATAAATGGCCTAGTTTGTTAAGGCTTGAATTTTGTTTGTCAGACTATATACCAAACTATCAGTACATGGGTAAACTTGTGCCTTATTTATCACACGCTTATTAAATTAGAAAAATAATAATAATCATGCATACTTTCACAAGATGAGAGCATAGCTTATTTCCAAATCCAGATTATATTGATGTTCAATAGCAGTCATAATTGATGGATATCTTTAAACTAAAATTGTAACAATAAACTGTAATGAAAGTGACTTTGGGGCAATATGTTATGTCTGAATATTATAAAATTGTGGTTAGAAAAATGTGGTTCCCATCAAATGTCTAGAGCTTATTGTGAAAACCAAATACAACAAACATAATTCTAAGATAAATGAAAAGTCAGACACCATGAATTCAAATTTAGTATCAAGCAGGAAATCTCACAGGAAGTATGATACACTAGCGCTAAAAAAACACTCCACATTTCTACAGGGTCCTAAGAAAACTTGTCTGAGCCACAGGTGTTTTAACCCATACAGGACTAAGCTATCCCCGGTTGGGGTCTATGGAAAATGAGTATTCAAACTCACCTTGCAGCCAAAGGGTTAACTGAACACTCCCAGATTGGATTAACACATGTCATTATACATGTATACAACTTGATATACAAGCCTTTTTAAAAATTCCATTAAAAATTCAATACCTGTGATTAAAAGAGTGTACAATATCAAAGTGATACTGAATGGAAACGAACGGTACCCTGGGGTACCAAACGAATATCCGCCATTTTGTTTAATTATTTATTTATTTTTTAGGGCTGTACCAGGGTATAGCGTGCATACAATCGCGCGCTGCACTGCATACACAACGCAATACGGTTGTGCTTCGAGTGGACACAAGATGGCGCTACACAACGCGGTACCCCGGCTACCGCGTGTGTCATCATGTGTACATGTAGGCACAAATATGAGGATTACAGTCCATGTCCTCCCTGTGACATTAACCAGGCCTCTCTCTCTCTCTCTCTCTCATTAATGTTTGAAATCATGGCTGAAAAGTCATGTTACATACAATACTTTGGATCAAATGAATCTGGAATATTGGGATAAAACTGGGATGGTTATGAAAGAATGTGAACAATGTGAGGAATTATTGAGCAAACATCAGAGCAACAAAAATGTTATGACAGGTTGAACTTTGTTCATGAATTCGCAATTTTGCTATTGACTGTGACATAATTTGCGAGCTGATGCCATTTTGATTTGCACATGAACACATACTAGATAAAATAAAACTGGATACTTGATGATCATTATTAAACAAATTTAGGAATATCTGTGTGACAAGTATCTAATTAGTGTGTAATTAGTTGCTACTTGCTAATCAACATGATCCTTCACGACAAACCACTTAATATTTTTCTTGAATTTTAACTTAATTTTAACTTAATATTTAATATAATGTATTAAAATACTCCACCCATTTTGTTGTCATTTAAAGGAAGAAATAATTTGGAGTTGCCAATTTGTTGAGGGTATAATGGATAAATTTTGCCTTCAAATAGCTCTCGTCCTGGATAGGATAACATCGTAATATCTCATACTATCTAGGCTTCAATGGGAAAGCCTGCATCATGCATGCATTGCATGCATACAATACATGCAGAAAGTAGGTACAGTATGTAGTAATATTTCACTTATTTCCACTAAAAATAGATTGTCAGTTATCAGAAAATAAAAAACCTATTTTGGCTAATCACTAAAAATCATTATTACTTGAAAATGACCTATTACAAGTATATTCCTCCATATAAAATCTTGCAAGTTTATATACACTATCAGGTTACCATGGGGAATGCTAAAATACAGTTCTAGCTTGTGGTTCAACATACATGTTAACAATGCATTCTTTGTTATAAAACAGCTGAAACCATTAACTAAATAAAAACGATTAGCTTTCTGTTAAAGAAAAGTAAAAGCACATTTTTGTGGTGCTTGGCATTGTTTACTATTTGCGTGGTTTACTCGATTTGTTGTGAGGTCTACCACAAATTGTATGCAACTGGAGTGCAGTTCCATGTTGAGTACACATGACAAATATCATTGTGTTTGCAATTAGGGGTGAAATCAACAAAATTTACAATTAACAATTTTATATTTGTGGGTTAACTTTGGAGCCCTGTTTTTTGTAAAGTTGCAATTAATTGTAAATTGGAAGAAAATATGCACATTTCTTTTAACCAATCAGATGTGTGCATTTTGTCACATATTCTGACCTGCAATTTATTGCAACTTTACTATCGATTACAACTCTTTGTGCAATTCGCAAATTTCACTGTACTTTTAAAATTCACCACACATATATTGGGCATATTGCAGATTTGTGGTCCTCTTATCAAAAATAAATAAGGACTGGGTCTGACAGAGCTGCAGTGCTCAAGTTCAAGACTAATTAACAAGTTGTCCTAAACATTTCACTCATCAGCCTCCCCAAATGAAGCTTTCCTGACCAGGATTTGGATTGCCCGGATGGGGTTATCCAGAGGATATCTTGCCCGGATGGGGTTATCCAGGGGATATCTTACCAAAAATTACTTCATCCTAGAGATATGCCGCAAATTCTTTCAAAAGACTGCAAAAACATCTGCATTAACATTTCTTTTGGGGGGCTAATTTTCAAGCTTGCCTGTATTTATAAGCACACTGAGTATGTAAAATTACAGACGGGCTCTTGTATGATTTTCAGGGACTCATTTCAACTTGCCAACTTGCATATCGGGGTTAAATACTTAAATTGCCCCAGGCCACTGTGTATTTTTTCCCTTTTTTCAATGTTTTATTTTGACCAGTTTCTTTCACAGAGTGCAATTGCAAAAGCATCAAATTTCTTGTAAAAAGCAAATTTTCCTTTGGATTAAAATGATTCTGAAAGAAATCAAAATTCTGAGTTCATGCATGACCCCTCGTGATTCCCACAACACTAACTTTAAATTACTCATACTAGCTGTTCACTTTTTTTCCAGCTAAAATTTATTTTTGAGGATACCATAACCATAACCATTTCTGTTATATTCTGTAAACTAGCCATCATGCAAAAAAACACAACCTTTAATTGTCAACTTAGACCCCCAAACCATACTTCATACCTTTAAAATGCAGTCCTTGTTTTAAAGAGCTAAACGTTTTCCCCAAAGTTCCTCTGTTCCTGTATGAGGATCCATGACTAATACCAATTTCTTGTTAGAAATTACCAAACCTGTCATCAGGGCCCATACCATCCGTGTCCCAAAACATGATTTAATCCACTCCACGAAAACGCAACATGACAGCTTATCTTGGCAGTCTAACAGGCGTCCTACCTTACATTATATTATAGTTCCTGTGTACATTATAACATTGGCTCACTTCCTAGTGGGGTTCAATGTAAAGTTCTAACCTAAAACATGACCTAAAATCAACCTGCAGTCTGCAAAAAAATTTTGTCACTAGTCTTTGGAAAGGGTAATTTTGTGATAAATTTGTCAATTAATGCATTCAACCAGTCATTTCTCTACCCATGTACAATGAAGTCAGTTAAGGCTATAAGGACCATTAAATTATATTTACAATAAATCATTCTAAAACTAGAACCCAATTGCATCAAGCCATTATTAGTACAGGTGTCCTTTTAATTTTTCACCATCAAATATCAAACATGACCAACTGCAACAGATCACTCAAAGTTTTTACAGAAGTACAGAACATAACACCCGGGTCTGATTAAATATAGAATTGTTTGCCCGAGTCACAAAAAACCAGATCACAAAAAAAATGCACCGAATGTTAGAGATCATAAAACAATAGAAAGAAAAAACACTCTCAATTTGGCTAATTGGAGGAAGGAAGATTTCTTTGACCTCATTGTATGTGACCCTCCTGCCCCAAAGAAACAACATGCAGCGTGTTCACACACAAACATTTTCATCCCTTAATCATGACTAACGATACGTCGTATAGAGAATCATTATTAACCCAAACTATCCTAACGTTCACACACACACACAAACAAGATCTCAAAACAGCTGGCTTCCAGCTGCCCCCAGCTACACGAAACATTGTATAAGCGCGCAGTTTGCTACTGCGCAGTGTGTTGTCTTTTTTCTGTCTGTGGGGCGTTAAGCTCCGCCCAGTTATACGAGTCTCGTAATCATGATTAAACGAGCGAGCCGTTGTTCACACACGAAATGATCGTGATTCTATAGTCAGCTCTCGTACGAAACGATGATCGAACCCACGTTTCGTTAATCATGATTCGCTATACATCGTTTCGTTAGTCAGCGTTCAGACACACAAATTTCATCGTATAGCTAATCAGCAGCTGATTCTATAGTCAGCTGCTGATTCTTTAGTCATGATTAAGGGATGAAATTTTTGTGTGTGAACACAGGGATGCTTCCAGAATCCCCAGGCTTCTTTTTCTTTTTGATACAAATAACATGATTAGCTATGTCATTAATTAGTGTAAGGAATGCTAATTAAGAAATGTACTCTTTTTCTGATGGCCCAAAACGGACTTGTAAGTAAAAATCAATATTGTTCCCTTTTTTGTGGCCCCAAACCAAATGTTTGTAGCCCTTACAAAAAAAAAAAACATTAAAAATTATGCAAGTAAAGAAATATTTGGTGTATCCAAATTTGGATACTAAATCCTCCATATATATAGTATCCAAATTTGGTCCAGATACTTGTATGATCAGGATAAAATCAGACATAGATTTTCTCTTTTTCATATTCTTTTTCTATGAAAATCTCACAAATCTCACAAGAATCTTACAATAAAATTGGTATGATTGAAGTCTCAAATATTGCTCTTTTTATCTCTTTAATCATTATTGTGTTAGCACTGTCTCAAGTATGAATGTTGCACACTTTCAGAAATTATATGAGTGACTCATTCACTCAACTTTCATAGCATAACACATACATGGATGCACATGACCAAGTCTCAAATTATAATTGTAATTTTACTCTGGTATGTGAGAGTTATGAATGGAATGCAGCGCCATATATGATATCAATATACATTTTATCACCTGTGACCTAGCTGTCACTCCGATTGCCAATTAGAATTCAAATAAAAAACTAGGATATCATTGCCAAATTATAACACAAAGCCCCCAATAGAATACCACAGGCCCACTGGCCCTGAGCCACTAACAAAAAAAACAACCTTTGAGCCACCAAAATCCACTGGCCTGAAAAGGCAACAAAGTATTTAACCCAGGGTAGGAAATATACGGGAGCTGAGGGCAATTTTGCCCCCTATTTTTCAAAATAGCCCCCTAAAATCAGTAGATAGCCCCTTCAATTACCATATTTTGTGATATCCATCAGATTGAGAAAGTAGCCCCCTAAAATAATAAATTAATTCCCCATCTATCTTTGTACATAGCCCACCCGGTTCCCGTAAGCAATTTGTCATGTTTTTCTTTGTTTGGGGCCACTAGATTAAGGTTTCAGGCCACAAGAATTTGAACAAAAAATCTTGTCACAAAAATCTTGTTTTTACTTGCCCAACTGCAGGGCCACAAAGCAAAAACAAAACAAAATCATTTGTAGCATAGTAATCAGATTAAAAATTAGGATATTATTGGTCAGGGGCACAAATTATAACATGACCAGCGAAAAAAATACACGGGGGCGGCGGGCGAATTCGCCCCCGAAATGCCCAAAAGAGCCCCCGAAGAAAAAAAAGTAGCCCCCGAAATGTTTTTTTTTGTTTGTTTGTTTGTTGTTGTTTTTTCTTTGGGGGGGGGGGGGGATTTTGGGGATTTTTAAAACCATTTTCTGTTTGGATCGTGATCAAATGCTTATCAGATGATCACTTACAGCATTAGAGCTTAATAGTAGCCCCTGAAATTCAAAAAAGAGCCCGGAAATTTGTAGCCCCCAAGATGATAAAAGCCCCCGAAAGTTGGAAAAGTAGCCCCCGAAAAGGAGCCCCCGAAATAAAAATATTAATTTTTTTCGCTGAACATGACACACCCAATGATAATGAGGAATGGAATGGAATTTCACATCTGCTCAGAATACGATTGGGTCAAAGGTCAGATCTACTGTGACTAGTTGTGGAGACAAGGAGTGTCACTCAAGAATGAAACCAGAATAATGTTGGTCAGGATTTCAAAATCAGGTCATAACACAACGCATCCAGTGATGAACATTACATACATTTAAGTAATTCATGAGGAATGCAATGTATCATTTATCGATCTGCTCAGGTATGATTGGGTCAAAGGTCTATCTCCTGTGACTTGTTGTGGAGACAAGGAGTGTCACTCAAGAATGAAAGCATAATAATGTTGATTGATCAGGACTTTATAAATCAGGTCATAACACAACACATCCGATGCATACAAGTAGTATTAATTCATGAGGAATTGCAATGTATCATGAATATAAAATCAATGATACTTGCTCAGATATGATTGGGTTAACGGTCACATCTCAGATGTGACTCTAGGTAGAGAGACAAGGAATGTACAAATGAATTAAAACAGGATATCTACTATACTAAAGTAGCCGATCATGTATGTCTGTCTGTCTGTCTGTCTGTCTGTCTGTCTGTCCCTCTATGCATTTCGTAGTGCATTGAGGCACCAACATCAAACTTTGGGTAGTGATTGGTGATGACCCATAGAGGTTTGTGGTCTGGGTCAGGTCGGGGTCAGTTTGACCAGTGGTCAGTTATGAATCGGCCAATATTCCACGTTCATTTGCCATGCAGTCGCGTCGAGCGCTGATCATCGCACATGCTTGCGACGGAAGTACCGTGAAAAGTGTGTTGCTGAAATGACCTTTCATTATGTAGTCTTTGTTCAGCCTGGAATCGATACGTTGTAAATTACTTACACACATTATCGTATGCCTGTCAAATCGGAAATAACACGTGTGCCGCTGTGTGCGCCTGAATTAAGACTATCGTAATTTGCTTGCGAATTGTTGTTTTTCAAACTTTTAAATAATATGGATTTAAAAATTGTAATGACTGATTTTCGAATAGTTTTTCTATCAAGAAACGGACGGTACATTCCAAAAGCGAAAGCGACCGTCGGGCGGCGAATTTGCATAGACTATATACAGAGTAGCGGAATATTGTAGGTCCGGCATCTGTGCATTGTCAACACACAATCTACTACATTGTACACACATTCGTGTGATTGTACATGTCCGTATATGCATGACTGAATTTGATCGGT